>JANAVB010006389.1:8870229-9130198 GCA_029216955.1 Iris pallida | reverse complement strand
CTCGCCACGGGACAACTGACACAGAGCACCGCCCCCATCGCTGCTGCCTTCCTGCGGAACCGTCTCACCCGCCGCCCCTCTAGCTGCAACCCCGGTGACTGCCTCCTCCGAAATATTGCGCCTCAACACGCGGTCGTTCCGTCGAGCTCAGCACCGGCGCCGCCTCGGTGGTGAACTACTCGCCCCGCGCCGCCCGATCGCCCTCGCGAACCTCGCCGCCACGAGGGGTTTCCGTCGTCGTCGCACCGGTGGGATCCCGACGCCGTCCTCGGAGCACGGAGCGCCTCCTCTCGCCAAGATCAGGTGGAACCCATCTCCGTCCCGTCGACTCCGATGTCCCCATGGTGGCTGCGCCGGAGTGCGGCGTTGGACCGCTCGATCGCCCCCTTTTTTCCAAATGGTGACCTTTCTCTCACTCTCTCACTCACCGAACACCTGTGCCCTCTTCTTTCTTTCTTCTCTTTACTACTTTGTTTTGTTTCTACTGATTGATATTGGTTGGGTTAGGCTTGGAGTAATGGGTCGGACTTGGGCCTGATTTTCTCGTCAAAGGTTTGGATTTATTTTGATTTAATGGACTTTGGAATTGGTTTTAAGTATTTTAGTTGACTTAACATATTTTAGTCGGGTTAGGCCCTAGTGCTGGGCTCTCCTATTTGTTATTTTAGTAGTTATTATTAATACTATTAGTAATCTTACCACTGATATTATTATTGTTACCATCGGTTTTACTAGTACATTAATTTTGTTATTTAGTATATATTATATTTGTATTTTATTGTATTTTAAATATGACTTTGACTCAAAAATATTATAATATTTATAGCTATTTTTCAAATATAGTTTTAACCTAAAAATGATTTCTAGATTCTAAGTATTTGTTCAGAATATTTTGGCAAGTAAACATTTTGGGCTTCTATAAAAACAAGTTATTTTGTAAATAGTATTTGGTTGGCATTAGACTATAGATAATAATATTGTTATTATTATTTTGGTTATATATGAACTAATAGTTGTATTTATCTTTGAGTTTTAATTTGGGCTTCCCTTTAGTTAATCAATTTGGGCTTGAGCTTTATTTATATATATAGGTTATATTAAAGGGAATTTAGATTTACTTTTATAGCTTTATTTTATTACAAAATTAATTCTCATGATTTATAAAATATATTTTTGAATAAACATTTTTATAGTTTATGGATTTTTCTAAAAAAATAAAGAATTTCCTGTTCTAAAAAACAGTTTTCCCTTCTAGATTAATCGTGACCGTGACCAGTCATACACCTCTATTGCTTGTGATCCTAACTACTTTATATCGACCCTAGGCTAATTGGACTCAACGAGATTGTCGATTTCACCAGCTAAGTACCTCAGGCAAGTGCACTTTCTGATTGCTTTCCGATTCATAGTAGTCTTTTTTTTCATGTCTATACATATATCTTGCTGCTCGTTGACACGCTCGTCACACGGAGTAGTCGGGAGGGGAAATATCTTAGTAGACATGTGGACTACCCAGAAATATCCCTAAAATGTCTATTCTTGAACGATAGCAGCTGCACACGACACGTGCAGTGAGCCGGATTTACCTCCTAGCCGTTCACATGTCGAAACAGATATTTCACACCACCTAGATAGATGTCTTTTATTAGTTTTTCCTTGTTTACTTCTCTATCGTGCTATGTCATCAATTTTCTTACTAGCTTTCATATTCCATATGCTATTTTCATGTCTTGTTAATTCTATTGTGTTTTGCATTGCCGTCGGTTTGTGTACTTGTTTCATTCCTGACTGGAAACCAACATTTTTCAGGTTTAGCCGCGATCACTCTTAGCACTGGGAGGACTTGGGTATGCTGAGGTCGACCTTGAAATAGATAGTAGTTGTAATATTTTATTAATTGTAAAACTTGTATTTTTCTTTGAATATAAATGTTGTAACTGTCCTAACAAAATTAGAAATGTGAATGAGCAGCAATTGTTTTTATTTAGCATCTATTTCTTGCGGGCTTGACAGCGTTCTACCGCCGACTCTGCGGCGTAGGCTGGCTTGGACACGTCTTGTATCCGAAAAAAGTGGGTACGGGTCGTGACAAGTTTTTGTGGTGGCCTATGCAGGTCAGTTTTCGCAAATTGTGCGAACTCGTGGTGGTACCATATTAGTCGTACTACTGCGAGCCTGCGACTAGAAAATGCTCATTCACAACTAAGAGTAAAACAATCTTAAGAGAATGGTTAGGACTAGGAGTCCCTAATTTAAATTGACATTTGGGTAGTTAAGGTTGACACATATGTCTCACTAGATAACTTTCATAGAAGGATACACTATCGCATTTGGATTCGTCGGTATTTTTAAGGAGGGTATATTCGTAACCCTCTTTCCAAAATTTTGAGAATATCCTTTTTTACTTATTTGAATTAAATATGATTTTTAGAATTTTTTTTAGAAATATTTAATTTAATTATTATTAGGGAATACCTTAGTCATGGTTAAATTTTGGAGTACCAAATGACTAGAAGTGATGGCGCGGATGGTGAAACGGCGTGCTTTGACTAGTGTATTAGTTATGGTAGAAAAGACCGAGCCGTAAATGTGTCCGAGCTAGAAAACCAGACAAAGTTGTGACTTGACCTCTATAAATAATTTAATCAGTTATTTAGTAATAGGTACGACTTTTAGAAGACCCGGTTGTTCTAAACTAGCCCGAACGCAACCTAAGTCCTGGTAGTCATGTAGTGCGACCAACGACGTCCATGTAGATATATGGATGTGTATACATATTGGTAGTCCATTTTTGTCTTGTGAATAATTTCTATAAATGGTATATTGAATATAACAGATGTGTTATTGCTATTTAAATTTGTATTTTACTTAGGAATAGAATAACCTTTCCTTAAAAGATATTTCGGGATTTATTTAGACTACACTTGTGCATAAATATATTCATAATGGGTAGACATAGTGCTATTTACATTTTTTTTCCTTCGATCTTGAATATTAGAGAAATACAAATTCAAGTTTATATTTCTTTTTCCTTCGGTCATTTTCTCACTGATCATGATCAACTGTACAACCTTATCTTCTGTCTTTTATAAACATCGCCATATCGTAAGTTCGTATCACCTATATTCTTTTCCTTGGACCTAAGAAATTATTTTTAATTACTTCTCACTCAATTGTCTATTAAATTCGAGTTAAGTTTTCGGATTCAAAAAGTTTTCCTCTTAAACGTTAAATATTGAATATCCATGAAATAAGGGTTATAAGATTTTACTTATCTTGCCTTCGACATGTCCTTCCCAATCAATCGTTTAAATTTTCAAAAACATGATACCTCCCCTTCAAGGATGGATATGTACACTTTTCTATAATGATCAATTTGTTCAATTTTCTAGCTTTCTCTATCATAGTCAAATTGTTTCAGAATTTTTGAACCTCCGTTGAGATTTTAAGGATGTAGTTGAAGGGATGATCGGTGACTTATGATGGCAGACAGCCGCGCACTGTCGCCACTTATTTGACTTATGGAGACTGTGGGTTCACTGCAGCCAGCAGCGCACTGGCGAGGCATGATCCCTAAGTTAAAGTAATCTCGAGTAAGTATAAGTTATCGAATGTTATCCAAGCTATATCTTGGTCGTCCTGTTTTCGTCTTTAAGTTATTATGTCCAGATTGGATAGAGTTGATAGGGTATTCGTTACCGTATCCTTGCCTTGAGTCGTGGAACTAAGAGTTTTGCAACCAGCTGTACACTGGCGAGGTATAAATTCTCGGTTAAGTGACTTGGGGTATGCTTACGAGTTTTGAATACAATAGAGGCTATATCTTTTATTGGCATGTGACTATACACCTTCATTTCAACTTGATTTCGTATCCTACTTTTCTGTATGTCTCCTCGATGAGCCTTGTAGTCTCTCTTACCATCCTATTAGTGCACCCATAGTAACCATTTAGTGTATTTTGATTCCACCTTCACAACCATACGTAGGTCTTGACTCAACATGCCAAAACATTTTTCTTCAGCTTGTTGACCATGCCAATAGTTGATCGTGCATAAACGACTTTTTCTTGTATAACTAATCATATTTCAAATATATTTTGACCATTGTGACTAACCCTTTTTGATCGTGCCACGTGATGTTTTTGCCTCAAATCTATTCATGATCTAACTCGTGTTATCATTGATCGTATTATTTTCTTGATTATACTCTTCTTCATACCTAATCGTGATCTTTGAAATTTCGAGGACGAAATTTTTCTAAGGTGGGTAGATTTGTAACTCCTCTTCCCTAAATTTTCAAAACTCTTATTTATTTATTTACATTTAAGGATATTTTGTCGATAATTGGTGGATGATATTTTAAGATTATTTCGTTTACCAAAAATTAGTTTTAAGAATATATATTATATATATTATATATATATATATATTATTATATTATATATATATATATATATATATAATATATATATATAATGGTTTGAAAGTACTAATCGCTTGTAACAAAAATATTTTGTCCTTAATTTTATTATTGGCATCATAAAGGTGTTGTTACTATATTTCGGACACACCAAAACTATTGGCTCGATAGTGTTTGAAAGGCATAATTGTTTTGATCGATAAAAAATTTCGTGAGATCTTGATATATTTATGATTTTGCTAGTATGGAGTACCACTAACTTTATTTTGATAATATTAGTTATATTAAAATTTCCATATATATGTTTCAAATTAATAGATATTATTCATAAGATTTCAAGGGGATTTACTTTGTTTTAAAATAGGTCGCTAGATGGCAACGGATATTATTTGTGGAAATCGATTATTTGGTTTATTTAAATCATATGGTTTAATTTATGGGATACCACTGAATATTATTTTGGAGATATTAGTAATCATTAATTTATTTATATTTTAAATTAATTACTTGGTGATAACAATTATACAATTTAAATATCTTGAAAGGTAGTAAATATTATTTGTATAGCAAAAATCAATTATCAGTTTGATTTGAAAATATGTCATTATGTTTAAATGATAAAGATTAGATTGATTTTGTTTTGGATAAATTATTAAAGGAAGAAGTCTATCTACTAGAAATTTTGGATTCTTATCAACTATTAGTCTCAACCCTATTTAGGCCCCTTCTCCTAATGCTACCGATTCCCTGTTCCATCTCCTCTCCATCACAAAAAATAGAATTTCTATTTATCCTTCGTCACCACAGAACCGAAACCAACACCTCCATCATCAAAATCCAGCACCACAAGGCCTCCACGGTACCCCTCACCATCGCGCTGCCGTCACCATCTGAACTGCCACCACCACCACGATCACACCAGCCCACCACTGAATCCTCCACCCACAACCAATACACATAATCTATCCGTGTCTACCGTGTCAGTCGGGTCCAACCACGAGTGTCCGAATCCGTGTCCACATCCATTCACAAACAAAACATCAGCACCAAATAACCACCAACCCATAGAACCTTCGCTACCACACCACCATCGACAATACGGCCATCGTCTAGAACCACCCCAATAAATACCATTGACACCAGTACCATCAACCCAATACCTTACCTCTACCAATGTCCTCATGGCCGAGCCGCCAACAATGGCCATCGTCGCCTTGGCAAGCCAGCACCATTCGAGGCCAGAGCCGTAGACCCCAGATCCGAGTGCAGCTCCGTGCCTCGACGGAGATCTGGTGCTCGAGTCTGCTCCCCGTCCAGCGCCGAACCCATCTGTGAAGTTCCCTCCCCCGTTCCCTCGTTGAGTGACGCCCGTCCATCACCTCCTTAACCTCGGCCATCCTTAGCTACATCACTCTCGCCGTAGCCACCTCGCCACGGGACAACTGACACAGAGCACCCGCCCATCGCTGCTCCTTCCCGCGGAACCGTCTCACCCGGCCGCCCCTCTAGCTGCAACCCCGGTGACTGCCTCCTCCGAAATATTGTGCCTCAACACGGCGGTCGTTCCATCGAGCTTAGCATCGGCGCTGTCTCGGTGGTGAACTACTCGCCGCCAGCGTCTGTGGCCAGTGCCGCCCGATCCAGCCCTCGCGAACCTCGCCGCCGCGAGGGGTTTCCGTCGTCGTCGCACCGGTGGGATCCCGACGCCGTCCTCGGAGCACGGAGCGCCTCCGCTCGCCAAGATCAGGTGGAACCCATCTCCGTCCCGTCGACTCCGATGACCCCATGGTGGCTGCGTCGGAGCGGCATTGGACCGCTCGATCGCCCCCTTTTCCCCAAATGGTGACCTTTCTCTCACTCTCCACTCACCGAACACCTGTGCCCTCTTCTTTCTCTTCTCTTTACTACTTTGTTTTGTTTCTACTGATTGATATTGGTTGGGTTAGGCTTGGAGTAATGGGTCGAACTTGGGCCTGATTTTCTCGTCAAAGGTTTGGATTTATTTTGATTTAATGGACTTTGGAATTGGTTTAATAAGTATTTTAGTTGACTTAACAGATTTTAGTCGGGTTAGGCCCTAGTGCTGGGCTCTCCTATTTGTTATTTTAATAGTTATTATTACTATTAGTAATCTTACCACTGATATTATTATTGTTACCATCGGTTTTACTAGTACATTAATTTTGTTATTTATTAGTATAATTATATTATGTATTTTATATATTTTAAATATGACTTTTGACTCAAAAATATTATAATATTTATAGCTATTTTTCAAATATAGTTTTAACCTAAAAATGATTTCTAGATTCTAAGTATTTATTCAGAATATTTTGGCAAGTAAACATTTTGGGCTTCTATAAAAAATAAGTTATTTTGTGCATAGTATTTGGTTGGCATTAGACTATAGATAATAATATTGTTATTATTATTTTGGTTATATATAACTAAATAGTTGTATTTATCTTTGAGTTTTAATTTGGGCTTCCCTTTAGTTAATCAATTTGGGCTTGAGCTTTATTTATATATATATATAGGTATATATAAAGGGAATTTAGATTTACTTTTATAGCTTTATTTTATTACAAAATTAATTCTCATGATTTATAAATATATTTTGAATAAACATTTTTATAGTTTATGGATTTTTCTAAAAAATAAAGAATTTCCTGTTCTAAAAAACAGTTTCCCTTCTAGATTAATCGTGACCGTGACCAATCATACACCTCTATTGCTTGTGATCCTAACTACTTTATATCGACCCTAGGCTAATTGGACTCAACGAGATTGTCGATTTCACCAGCTAAGGACCTCAGGCAAGTGCACTTTCTGATTGCTTTCCGATTCATAGTAGTCTTTTTATTTCATGTCTATACATATATCTTGCTGCTTGTTGACACGCTCGTCACACGGAGTAGTCGGAAGGGGAAATATCTTAGTAGACATGTGGACTACCCAGAAATATCCCCAAAATGTCTATTCTTGAACGATAGCAGTTACACACGACACGTACAGTGAGCCGGATTTACCCCCTAGCCGTTCACATGTCGAAACAGATATTTCACACCACCTAGATAGATGTCTTTTATTAGTTTTTCCTTGTTTACTTCTCTATCGTGTTATGTCATCAGTTTTCTTACTAGCTTTCATATTCCATATGCTATTTTCATGTCTTGTTAATTCTATTGTGTTTTGCATTGCCGTCGGTTTGTGTACTTGTTCCATTCCTGACTGGAAACCAACATTTTTCAGGTTTAGCCGCGATCACTCTTAGTACTGGGAGGACTTGGGTATGCTGAGGTCGACCTAGAAATAGATAGCAGTTGTAATATTTTATTAATTGTAAAACTTGTATTTTTCTTTAAATATAAATGTTGTAACTGTTCTAACAAAATTAGAAATGTGAATGAGCAGCAATTGTTTTTATTTAGCATCTATTTCTTGCGGCCTTGACAGCGTTCTACGCCGACTCTGCGGCGTAGGCTGGCTTGGACACGTCTCGTATCCGAAAAAACGGGTACGGGTCGTGACACACGGGGCGAGGGTTATTTGTTTGCACCTGCGAGTCCACACACGGGGCGAGGGTGACTTGTCTTGAAACTGACCTGCGAGTCCACATTCGGGACGAGGGTTAGTGATTAGTTCAAACCTGCGAGTCCACACTCGGGACGAGGGCTTGGTATTCTATTGATCTATTGTTCTTCTAGCAGTTCATTTATGCATAGTTGATCCTGTATCCGTGTTCATAGTTACCTGTCAGTAGCCACATGTCAGTCTCATGTCTAGTTTCTGTTTATATTATTGCATGATTAAACTGTTAGATAGGCATATTTTTATGTATCTTGCTATGTCCCCTGAGGACCTGATAATCTCTTCAGGTAGTTGATTGCGTGGAGTTAGTTAGCGGATCATGATGGTAGTGATTACACCTGCAGGGATACAGGTATTTGTTTGTGATATTTTCTTATTATTCTTTCGTGCTTTATATTCCATACCAGGATATATTCTGCTTATTTTATAGACTCATATCGTTCTTGGAGTCTAATCGAACAATATGCTAATGGGGTGCAGACCATGACCCATAATTGTTCATTCTTGTCTTATATATTCTTGTGGATTGAGATACACTGTATATTACCATATTAGCCATGATGCCATGATCTTGACAGCTTATACGTACTCGAGTCGGGCTGGAGTCCGCTCGAATACGTAGCTGGCTTGCTCAAGATCTCACGCCCGAAAAGCGGGTACGGATCGTGACAAGTTTTTGTGGTGGCCTATGCGGGTCAGAGCATATCGTACCGGTTACGTAACTGTACTGGTACGAGCTTGCGAATATGACTAAACCTTAGAAATCTCAATCCATACTGCCTTGAAAATTCTCCTAGAAAGTTCTCTCTGTCCTTGAAATTTCATATTTGTTCTCAATTATTCTTTCTTGCCTTCCAAACCATTGATTTTCGTTTCCTTCTATTTCGGGGTGACGAACGATCGTGCTGTCTAGAATTCATCAGAAATTCCTAAATTATAGTATAATATTGCATGATTATTGAGTTTTGGTTGTTTACAGATGTAAGGGATTATAGCTGCCATATGCCTAGATATCTGTCGGTAGAATTGTTAGCAACTAGTTTGAAAATTATAAGATTTTAGTGACCGTGTTTTGAGAGTAGTGTGACCAAAGGTGGGTAGAAGTCATCAAGTATTCGGAGTTACAAAATGACTAGGAGGAGGATATAAAATATTTTTGAAACTAAATTTGAGAAGATTAAGGAAGTAATAGAATTTGATTTTTAAGGAATAGTTATGAATTGGAATTTCGAGGACAAAATTATTTTTAAGGTGGGTAGATTTGTAGCTTCCCTTTCCAAAAATTTTTGAATTATTTTTTCTATTATTATTTGATTTAAATGGGGATTTTTAGGATTTTATAAATGATTATTTAGTTAATTATTTCGGTAGATGACTTTAGCCATGGTTGAGTTTTGAAGTATCAGGTGATTAGAAAACATGGCACGGATAGTGCAATGATGTGCTTTGACTAGTGTATTAGCCCTGGTAGGGAAGGCCGAGCCATAGTGACGTCCTAACTATGAAAACCAGGCCAAGTTACGACTTAACCCTTACCGAAGATTTTATTTATTATTTAATTATATTATTGAGTTTTAGGGAACCCGGTTGTACCGAACCTGTCCAGATTGGGCCCAAGTCAAATCCAAGCCTAGGTAGGCATGTAGTGGGACCAAATACGGCCTTGTAGACATGTTTGGTAAATGCAAATATTTTGTATATATTTCTAGGAATTGACAATTATTTTCTAAATATTGTTATAGGTTAGATTATAGGTATTATTATTGTTAAATAGTGTTTTACAAAATTTGTATGATCTTCTGGAGCCATATAAGTAGTGTGCATGTTGTATCCATCAAAAACGACTTTTGGGCTATTTTAATTGTTATTATGATTTTTATTATCATTAATATTACTTTGTTATTTAATGAAAACGATTTATATTTATTAAATCATTTATTATATAAATGATATGTATATATCTGTGTATATATATTTCTATAAATAAGACACTATATTATGAATACATATATTATTAGGATATTATTTGGTGGCTGTGAATATTTATTGTTGTAGTGATAGGTATGCATAGAAGATTATAAATATATAAAGAGTTTATAAATAAATACATAAATGTATGTGTACGTATATAAATATATATATAGGTGTATATGTGCATGTATATATAAATAATATAAGTGTATAATGTATATAAATGTATGTGTGTATGTGTATATAAATATACATATGTATACATATGTGTATATATATATATATATATATATATATAAAAAAATATATATATATTATATATATATAATATATATATTATATATATATATTATATATACACAACAATTGCTAAATAATAAAAGAAAAAAAAACCAAAAATCCCTGTCCAGCAAGCCTGGCCAATCCCTCTCGGGCTGCAACTGGTTTCCCCCACGACTACACAAAAAAAGCAGCAGGCCCAAACAACCTGAGCCTACACACACACCCGACCCCCCCCCCCTCTGCTCTATTCGGCCAAAACATGGCATATATAGAAACGAAACGAGAGAGGAGATAACCCTAACCCAACACCACGGCGCCTCCTTCCCTGGACGCGCCTCCAACGACGGCCGCCGGCCGACCACAGACGTAGAAGCGCCGGCAACAGAAGCCGCGCCCAGGCCGCCCGAGCCCTGTCACCAGTCGCGACCCCTCTTTTCCAAGGTATGATTTCCCCCACGATTCGATTCAACGGACGATTTTGTGCACGGCCCACCGGAATCCAAATTTGGACATACCGTTGGGTTCGTATCATCAACTCGAATCCGTAGACATGTAGTTTGACGACTTTAGAGACCATTGACTCTGGTACGCTTTTCGGTGCAAAGCGGGTCCAACAGCGGACACCGTTTTAGCCCAAAATTACCGTTTTGCTCATGTGTCTAGAATTGGACTTAAGGACAGACAATCCTAGCTAATTTGACTATTCTGAGAATGTTGACAATGTCTGTTTCAACTTTCGGAGACAGTTGTGAGATTTGGACTTTATGGCTGACCAGTTGACTATATTTTGTTGGATCTGCGTGCAACCTCCAGGCAAGATACCTTGCCTCCCTCTACAGTTCATTTTCATGCTTATAGTTCTTCTGTTTTATTATGTTATCATTTAGTTACTCTAGTTGATATGGATTCATATGTTTTCTATATACTATGTTTACCAGTTTATTGTCTTGCTTGTATATCAGTATTTCATGACTTGATAGCGTAGTTACACCAGGCTTGATTCACATTATGGTTCATGCTAGAGTAGTCCTTACCTGTGTCATGACTGAGTTGTACCGTGTCGTCACCTGTATCTTGATTGAGTCGTGTCTGCAAGTATGTGTGATTGAACTGCTATTCCTGTATCGTTTCCACAACCTGCGAGTCCACCACACACGGGACGAGGATTGTCCGTTTGCACCTGCGAGTCCACACACGGGGCAAGGGTGACTTGTCTTGAAACTGACCTGCGAGTCCACATTCGGGGCGAGGGTTAGTGATTAGTTCAAACCTGCGAGTCCACACTCGGGACGAGAGCTTGGTATTCCATTGATCTCTTGTTCTTCCAGCAGTTCATTTATGCATAGTTGATCCTGTATCCGTGTTCATAGTTATCTGTCAGTAGCCACATGTCAGTCTTATGTCTAGTTCCTGTTTATACCCTGTTTATATTATTCCCTGAGGACCTGATGATCTCTTCAGGTAGCTGATTGCGTGGAATTAGTTAGCGGATCATGATGGTAGTGATTACACCTGCAGGGATACATATATTTGTTTATGATATTTCCTTATTATCCTTTCGTGCTTTATATTCCATACCAGGATATATTCTGCTTATTTTATAGACTCATATCGTTCTTGGAGTCTAATCGAACAATATGCTAATGGGCTGCAGACCATGACCCATAATTATTCATTCTTGTCTTATATATTCTTGTGGATTGAGATACACTGTAGACTACCATATTAGCCATGATGCCATGATCTTGACAACTTATACGTACTCGAGTCGGGCTGGAGTCCGCTCGAATATGTAGCTGGCTTGCTCACGATCTCGTGTCCGAAAAGCGGGTGAGGGTCGTGACAGCGCAAATCTGTGCATAGTCAGAGCGAATCACTCTCTCTCATCAGCACCAATCAGTCCTTGTGTAGCAGGAGGAGGAGCTCTCCTAGCTCGACAAGGATCGTGGCACGATGCCCCGATCTTCGAAAGCAACAGGCACACTCGACAACCTGTGGCTCTGCCAGCATAACGAAAGACGGAGCACGGCCGCCCCGATCTTTGGATGCAACAGGCACTATCGACCTGTGTCGGGACTCGACGATCCCGATATTTCGATGCAACAGACACTATCACAGAAGCTCAGAGCAACGGGAAGACTGGGGCAGCGCATCTTCATCCTCGAAAAAAGCTCAAGTTTGGCAGTTCGCCAAGGCAGAGCTCCGGCCAAGTTCATCTTTTGAAGAATGAAAGCAAAGCTTTCCCTCATGCGGCTATTTATAAGCACGTGCAGCCTACACCCGAGTGCCAAATGGCCAACGTTCCAAATTACATGCAATGAATTTATATTAATAGCAAATACATCCGTCGCCTCATATTCGGCTAAGTCAAGGCAACCACTAACGCCTCGAAGAACCCAACAGGCGGGCCAAAGAGGATGCGACACATTGGTAGATGCACCGTCAAATCATGCACTCCCTATGGATGCGCCTAGCGGGCCATAGCCATGCGCCTAGATTGGCATTAACCAATGCAACCCTCTCTATCAAACATTTAATGCTGAATGACAATAGCCGGCAACACGTCTCCCAAAGATATCCAATCAGTAACCCTTGTAAAAAGCGAAGCGCCGCTGATGCCAGCACCATTATTACACCTTGGGTCGGCAACAATTGCCACGCGGCAGACCGATCATTCGTATGTGCCTCGTAGCCATACATGTCACACCCGCTCCCGCAGGATCGTCCTCGCTAAGGCGTGTTGCCGCACGGGCCTAGGTTGCGCTCGTGCAAGGCTAAGTCCATAAACGACCGATTTTAGCTAGGCCACAGAGTCGCACAGAGTGTTCCCATTTGCAGCAGAAAGTAAATGGACACAAATTGAAGCAAATTCAAACTCTTTATTGACATTCAAGAATTTTACAAGCGGCGCTAGGCCGAGATTACAAATCGCTCAAGCTCTCCCTCTCTGAAATATAAAAAGCGTGCCAAATGGCTTACAAGGTGGAATGATTCATTGGCGATGTTCCGATACATTATGTCCTGTATATAGTGCTTCAGCTTCTTGTAACGCTCCAAGGCCCCAGAGAGAGCTCCGCGCATTAGCACGTTCGAGGGAAGCTCCGCACCCGACGACGTCTCCTGCATCCTGCAAGCAGACTGTGGGGTTATCAGTACATTGTTATGCACTGGTAGGGAGGCTAGCTCGCCCACAATGCTATCATTACCAAACACGTTCTATTTACTTTTGTGCACCGTCTATCATTCATTGTCTTACTAATCTTCTTGCCTTAGGGTCAATTTCATGGCACATATCATAACCTATCTCGGGTTGTCGAATTTAAGTGACGTATGGAAATACATGCACGACTTACCCATACTTACCGTCCGGCCTTCCCTGTCCAAAGTAAACAAAGTCAGTCAACAATTCATATGTAATAACTTATCGTGATTTACGTAAGCATTCAATGTCAAAGGCGTGTCCCTGCCTCAGGCCTAGCACGTCGTAGGCATGTTTTCTAACTCATTTGCACGAAGTACTCTTTATCCTTTGGTGTGTTACATTTCAAGCCTGTTCAGGAGGCGCCACATTCAGTTAACTTAGACTACTTTGATTTCAATGCAAGGACTTGCACATGGATTGCCACCAGCAAAGTCCACCTAATCTATATGCACCAGTCGCTGGCACCACAAGCCATTTTGGACATTTTTTCCGTTGGTAATTTCTCACCTATCATAGCGTATGGCTGGAACACCTTGATAGTCTTTTGAAACACCCCGCCCTTACGTCTCCTGGGTGGCCAAGCCCGCACCCAAGTAGCCCGTAAGCCTTTTGATCCCGCCTAGGCCGACCGATCCCCCCTTTGATCATGCCGCGGAATCCCTTATGCCTCCCACCTCCCGTGTACGAGGGGATTGTCCACGACCATTTCGTATTGTTTGTCATTTTAACTTAACGGCTGTCTCCGAGCCGTAGGCTAACCCTTAGCCATAATGCGTTATCGACCAGGTTGGCGTCCGTGCAGCGCGGGTAGCGAGCCCCGTTGCACGTGTCCGTCATACCTGTCGCTAACCATTCCTTTCTTTCTTATCTTTTATTCATTCTTTATTTTCTTTCTTTCACTTGTCCCTTCGTTCGTTGATTCATTCACGCATTCATTCATTCATTCGTTGATTCATTCATTCACTTATTAGTTCATTCTTTCATTCATACATTATGCAACTTCCCGTGCGGGTGTCGCCTTGGCGACCCATTGGTCCTATAGTCTTTCAATGTTGCTATATTCTACTCGGAACGACTATGTTGATAGTCTTTCTGTTTCATTGTTGTAAACTATTCATTGTTTTATTGTCTGAACGCATAAGGAACTTCAATATAAGCTTGTGCCTTGGCACAAGCGTGGAGCGCGGTATGAGAGTTCTCATATTTTCCAAGATTCTTTGCATATTCTATACAAGCATACAAGATGGGATTATTCCCTTAGCTAGGTGCGTTGAGTCATTTTTTTGCATGTACGGTGTTATCGCCTAGCGATTCTAGCAATGGTGTCCGTATTGTTATGTGTCTAGGCTAAGCAAAGACGGGTTCATCGGAGCCACCCACCTTAGCGATGTTCGCATCGGCCGAGCGATACTCCGAGCGCGCCTTTGAAAGTCTAAGTCTGGATTCCTCTTTGACGGGCCAATGTAAGCCTTGCATCGATTCTTTATCAGGTTGATGCCAACTCTTCGGGTCGACGGCTCGTTCGAGTCGTTGCACTTGCCGTTTGAATCGGCATTCCGCTTGGGCGGAGCGGGTCATTACATAATACACCACTCAAAACAAGTCTCGTCCTCGAGACTTCCTGAGTGCAGGTCATCCTACCATTCCTTTAACTCGTGTCGTCGTGTTTCTTAGACAATTCTATCGAACGGCTCTATCGTTCGATGGCATCGAATTATACTCGGTTATCCTTCCAAGTTTTATGTTGCATGCGTTTGGTAAATTTTATGAAATGACTATCCATTCATTTTAGACTTGATGGTACTTATTCAATTGTCGTTCATGCGTATCTCAACACCCACTTGCAGTTGCATTCGAGTTCATCATATCGCTGCGTGGGAACTGTGCACATATTCAAGGCGTCCCCCGAATACGTACATTTCAACCAGGCTTAGCGATTAACGAAGTCGGACAAGCTACTCGTGATAGTTTTGATTTGCCGATCGTTTCACTAACTTCGAATTAAAACCGAACTTGCGTGCATCTCACTATCGTTTATCTTGATCCTCGAGATGATCCGATTCGTTTCTCAAGCGTTCTTGTCTACAAAATCAATACGATTTCTTCTTCTTAGCGGAGTCGACCAAGTCTTAAGTACCTTCCGTCCGATTCAAGACCAAGTATTACACTATCATCGAGTACGTCTTTCCTATCAATGATTCAATTCGTTATCCCAACTTTACTTGCGCATCATCTATTCCTATCATTCGCTTTATTTGGGGCCAATCTCGTCGTCGTTCACGCACACTCCCTGTCTCCCCGTCCTACTCTAAGTCTTGCTGTCCAAGTCTATCGTCCGTCCAGACGACACTGTAAGGTCAATCGCACAAGTTCAATCACTCGACATAGGGTCGTCCGCCTATCCGCTAGGTCATCTCACAGGGTCATAGTTACAAGTCAAGTCCGTGGCTTATCGTGCAAGGCCGCTGCACGAGCCTCGCCCCAAATCCTATGGTCAAACCATTTGTTCGTTTGTACGAGAGTTTCTACCCAAGTTCGCTCCATTCAAACTTCTAAACATCAAGCAGAGTTCACCCTATTCGCATCAACACATTCTCCGCTCCAAGTTCGAGCTCGTTTAGGAAAGTCATCCTACGATAGGTTGTCCTCAATCAAATTCTTGACATGTCAATATCGTGCGTCCGCAATAACAATTATCGTAGTCTATCTCTTCAAGTATGTTTGATACAATCCACCTATCCATCCTATCCAATTCACGTAGTCGATCACAAGGTCGTCTAGGCTTGCAATATATCGCGCCCCGATCTCTCGCAAGTCTGATTATCCACGGCGGACATGAATCACCATGTCAACATTCCTGCGGAATAATCATTCTCATCGGGACGTAACTCTTGCGTTGCGTCTAGACTTACTCATTTTCGATACGCGGATTGGGCCTACTCAATCCTCGACTTTACTTCGTCATCTATTATACGTCCGATCAATCCTCAAATTCGCCTTCGCTTCAAACCACAAGTCGTAGCAATCAAAATTGCCATGTCAAGGTATTTCGAGTTCGATCATTCCCGCTGGACATGAATCACCATACCAACGCTCATGCGGAACGATCGTCCCAAATCCGACGTGACGCATGTGCGAGGCTGGAGTTGCGCTCGCTCAAGACAAGATCGTTGTCGTTGTGGTTATCACCGAAAAATTAAGTCACTTCCCTTCTTCATCCAAACGTTCATTCCTATCAAAATCTCCAACATAGCATTCTTCAACACAATAACTTCTAACACGATCGTCATTCATCGAATCAGAGTACCCCCGAGTTATTGTACATCGATCTTTGATACGTCTCAATACCATCGATGATGTACATAACCTGACGATCTTCCTTTTGCAACGAATTCCAAGTCGTGCAACTTAATTTTCTCAATTCACATTATCGCATGCTAACTCTTCATCAAGCAACATCTATTCCAAATCCTTAGTCATTCTCGTATCTCCAAATCAACGTTTCCTATGCACGCTATCTTCCGATCGTGCTATCTTCGATCTCGTCCATGGATATTTCACCTCAACTCAAGTTTCAATCCCTTCGACTAAATTCAAAATCGCATGCACGATCTTCTATGTTTCTACGACCAAGACCTCCATTCGTTTCGTAATTCGTAGTACGCATTCTTAATTCGTCCGAACGATATCTCGTTTGAGACTATCGAAGTCAAAACCAACTTAGCATTACTCGTTCTAAGGCTTTGCGCGATATCATCGCTTGCCGACATACTCGTTCTATCCGTAAATCCCTTTAGTCTCGCTCGAACAATTTCTATGACATCCATACACCACTCAGGGTTCAAGCCACTCGACTAGTCGTCGACGCTCACTCTTATTCTTCCTCGAAGCTATCACATACACCACTCGGAGTCAAGTCATTCTACAAATCCTCAAAAGATCATTCGATTCCCAATCGATGTGTTCAATCGCGCGTTCGTCCATTCCTCAAAGTCTAAGTACCATCTCCTGTGTTCGCTTTAGCGTTGGTCAAATAGTGTCTCTATCGGCATACATTCTAAGTCTCACTTATTTTCGTCCGAGCGATTATCGATCTCGCTCGCAAACTCGTTCGCACCATAAGGTCTAGGTGCGTGATACTTGGCACAACTTAGCCAAAAGGCTGCGTGCATAATTATCCCGTTCGAACTATACTTCGGTCTCGCGTACATGTTCGCTACTTTCAGCATAAGGTTCTTCAAGTACGCACTGCGTTTGCTAACTTTTAGCATACGTTCCTTCCAACTCGAGTCCGTCGCGGTTTGGCACAAAGGTCTTCGCCTATCGATCCCGTTCAACCGAGTACTCGTACGAGCTTTTGAAATATTAGACTTATTGTATGGAACATCCCAAGGCACAACGAGAGCGTACACTTCTTTTGTTTCAAAACGAGCTTTCAAAATTTAGAGAATCGAAATGAAGTCAAGGACGTAAAGCCGTGCTCTGATACCAATCTGTCATGCCCCGCTCCTGCAGGAGTGATCATCCTCGCTAAGACGTGATGCCGCACGGGCCTAGGTTGCGCCCGTGCAAGGCTAAGTCCATAAACGGCCGATTTTAGCTAGGCCACAAAGTCGCACAGAGTGTTCCCATTTGCAGCAGAAAGTAAATGAACACAAATTGAAGCAAATTCAAACTCTTTATTGAAATTCAAGAAGTTTACAAGCGGCGCTAGGCCGAGATTACAAATCGCTCAAGCTCTCCCTCTCTGAAACATAAAGGCGTGCCAAATGACTTACAAGATGGATTGATTCATGGCGATGTTCCGATACATTATGTCCTGTATATAGTGCTTCAGCTTCTGCAACACTCCAAGGCCCCAGAGAGAGCTCCGTGCCTTAGCACGTTCGAGGGAAGCTCCGCACCCGACGACGTCTTCTGCATCCTGCAAGCAGACTGTGGGGTTATCAGTACATTGTTATGCACTGGTAGGAAGGCTAGCTCGTCCACAATGCTATCATTACCAAACACGTTCTATTTACTTCTGTGCACCGTCTATCATTCATTGTCTTACTAATCTTGCCTTAGGGTCAATTTTATGGCACATATCATAACCTATCTCGTGTTGCCGAATTCAAGTGTCGCATGGAAATACATGCACGACTTATCCATACTTACCGTCCGGCCTTCCCTGTCCAAAGTAAACAAAGTTAGTCAACAATTCATATGTAATAACTTATCGTGATTTACGTAAGCATTCAATGTCAAAGGCGTGTCCCTGCCTCAGGCCTAGCGCGTCGTAGGCGTGTTTTCTAACTCATTTGCACGAAGTACTCTTTATCCTTTGGCGTGTTACATTTTAAGCCTGTTCAGGAGGCGCCACATTCAGTTAACTTAGACTACTTTGATTTCAATGCAAGGACTTGCACGTGGATTGCCACCAGCAAAGTCCGCCTAATCTATATGCACCGGTCGCTGGCACCACAAGCCATTTTGGATATTTTCTCCGTTGGTAATTTCTCACCTATCATAGCGTGCGACTGGAACACCTTGATAGTCTTTTGAAACACCCCGCCGTTACATCTCCTGGGTGGCCAAGCCCGCACCCAAGTAGCCCGTAAGCCTTTTGATCCCGCCTAGGCCGGCCGATCCCCCCTTTGATCATGCCGCGGAATCCCTTATGCCTCCTACCTCCCGTATACGAGGGGATTGTCCACGACCATTTCGTATTGTTTGTCATTTTAACTTAACGGCTGTCTCCGAGCCGTAGGCTAACCCTTAGCCATAATGCGTTATCGACCAGGTTGGCGTCCGTGCAGCGCGGGTAGCGAGCCCCATTGCACGTGCCCGTCATACCTGTCGCTAACCATTCCTTTCATTGTCTGAACGCATAAGGAACTTCAATGTAAGCTTGTGCCTTAGCATGAGCGTGGAGCGCGGTACGAGAGTTATCACATTTTCCAAGATTCTTTCCATATTCTATACAAGCATACAAGACGGGATTATTCCCTTAGCTAGGTGCGTTGAGTCATTTTTTTAGCATGCGTGGTGTTATCGCCTAGCGATTCTAGCAGTGGTGTCCGTATTGTTATGTGTCTAGGCTAAGCAAAGACGGGTTCATCGGAGCCACCCACCTTAGCGATGTTCGCATCGGCCGAGCGATACTCCGAGCGTGCCTTTGAAAGTCTAAGTCTGGATTCCTCTTTGACGGGCCAATGTAAGCCTTACATCGATTCTTCATCAAGTCGATGCCAACTCTTCGGGTCGACAGCTCGTTCGAGTCGTTGCACTTGCCGTTTGAATCAGCATTCCGCTAGGGCGGAGCAGGATATTACAATACACCCAGAAGACTGCGTGTGCCCCAGTGGTCATGCGCCTCCCGGCTTACTTGTGATCTCAAGCAACAGAAGACTAGGCCATGCATGCGCCTCAAAAGCCATGCGCCTGGACATGCTCATGGCTCCTAAAGATCATGAGACCAAGTCGCCTCCCCTGCGCCTGATCCTAGGTGCACCCTGATGCGAAGATCTGCATGCGCCTCAAAAGCCATACGCCCAGTCTCGTCTATGATGCCTAAAACTCATAGACTAAGTCGCCTCCATGCTCCCGATCCTAGGCACACCCCGACAAATCATTCTCCTCCAAAACCAAGATCTCTGAGCCACAGGCATACGCCACTCGTCCCTTGACTCAGTTCTATCCAAAGAATGGGTGCTAACCACCCATGATCTCAGCAACAACCAAATCTTCGCGACTGCCACGTGTCAGCTCCATCGCAACCCAGCTCAACAGTCCAACAGATTCAGCTTCAATTCAGGACGCATCAACCATGCGCCCCCTCCAGCATCAGCCAGGTGGCGTTCCCACGTCCAGGCGCATCCGACATATGCACGCATTAGCAGCCAGCCGAGATGGAAAAGGATAAAAGGCAGACAAGGACTATTATATCCACATACAGAGGCCAGAAGAGACACTTAACGTCCGCTTCTCCTCACAACGCTCCGACATCCAGAGCAACCCAGACCTTCAGAGAGTTCAAGATCGTCGTCAGATCGTCAACGGAGTCAACGCATTACCACTAGCTCTACCGATACAGTTCCCAGATAAAAACAAAGTGTACTCCTAGGACTACGTCTAAGTCCTACATTGTATACTATTTTGTTTGTAATTGAAATACTAAAGTTTTAATCAACAAAACCTTGTCGCATTTTCGATGGCAAACAATCGCAGCCATCATCCCCATGACCACCGTTACTTCCCCGACCACCTCTTCCTCCTCAGAGACCCCACGCCATAGGTCCACTATCCGACCGAGACCGCCGCCCTCACAACAAGGCTCCGCCATCAAAAATGGAAGAGAGAGTGAGAGAGACACTCAACTGACCTAACTCGCGGACGATCCAGCACCACCGCTGGTGCTGCTACTCCAAGAGCTGCCGCTCCGCCTGGCATGACCCTTGGCGTCGTCATGACCCCCTTTTACTTCCCCAGCTGCCTCAATCCCTTCCGCGTTAAGCGCTGCTGCACTCGACAAAGCCCGACCGCGGGGAGCCCTCGCCGACGACCGCTGATGGTAAGCTCCCCCTCCTCTACGTTTCTACCCTTGCTCAAGTCTTCTATCTCTCTGAGTAGATTTGGGAGGGATGAGCCGATCCACCCCCCCCCCCCCCTCCCGCACTTTTACTTCCTTTGCTTTTAATACTGTTAGTAAGGTTAATAGTAATTATTGATTTGTTAGCTTAAATGTTGATTTGGGAATTTGATTGGGCCAAGCCTAATTCAGTGGGTTTTACAAAAAAAAAAAAAAATGTTTGGTTGGTGAGCCTGCCCTTCTTGGGGCCACATGGGTGATTTTTGGGTATGTATATTTTTAGGTATAATATATGTAATAATGTGTATATGTATATGTATAGCCGTATGCATAATATTTATGTATAATA
Source organism: Iris pallida (assembly GCA_029216955.1). Taxonomy (NCBI): domain Eukaryota; kingdom Viridiplantae; phylum Streptophyta; class Magnoliopsida; order Asparagales; family Iridaceae; genus Iris; species Iris pallida. Next base: position 9,108,814 of record JANAVB010006389.1, on the reverse strand, counting down.
ATATGTTTATGTATATATATATATATATATATATATATATATATGAATATGAGTAAAAAATATATATATATATATGAATATGAGTAACATGTATATTTCAAATTATTTAATTATTATTTAGACTAGTAAAATTGTGGGAATTTATTTATCCGAGATTTTGGATATATATATATATATATATATATATATATATATATATCTATATATATATATATAATATATATATCCAAATTACTTGTAACAAAATATTGGGTTTGGGCCTTGGGCCCTACATCTTTTTCAACTGAGCTTTAAAGTCCTAAATATATTATTATAGTATTTTTCAACTACTTTTAAATATCATTTTGGCTCAAAAATTACATTTGACCAAATTAGGGTTTAACGTCCTACAATGATTTCTAGGCTTTAAATTATTTATCCAAAGAATAATACTATGATTGAAAATAATTTCTTAAATAGATTCATTAATGAGATTTATTTTCTAAATATTATAAATGATTTTCAAGGAATGGTTACAAACGTTTTAGTTACGCTTATCCCCTTAAAATCATTAATTGCGACTATTATAGTCATTTTCCCATTTCTTGAATCAATTATCGTGCCGAACTCCGATTTTGAGCTTCCATATACCAAACTAGGCTGCTTGGACTATTCTGGACTCAATGGAACTATCTGTATCGTCGTTTGGGACCATCTTGTGGAGCATAGTATTGTACCTATTCTGTGTCGAAACGTTCGTGTTATGTACGTCGACTCCAACTAAATTGAGGCGAATACATTTCTGATAATTTTTCGTTTATATTATTTTCTATGTTTCATATATTAATGTAGATATCCTTGATTTCTTGACACTTGGTCACACGGATTGGTATTGTATGGATCCCGTTATGAGATGTTATTCCTTGTATGTCTTGGTATATATTGTGCAAGTCTTGTCCTTGTTCTTGTGCATTGTATAGACACGATTCCTGCGAAGGCTCGCGACCTTCTCAGAGAATTTGTGTCATAATGTGTCATTGTTGGATCCACCGTATTAGTCGGGGGCGGGGAGTAGTAGTGTAGATATGGGGTCAATATCCTCCTTATGCATGTATAGTTCCTTGTGAGTGTTAATCATACACCTCACCTATGATTAACTAGGCCAATAGACCTTGTGTAAGTTCCCAAGTCGGCCACATGTCGAAGCTAGTACTTACTCACATAGTTAGTAGATTCTTGACTCTCGTACATGAGATAACCTCACTACAACAAAAAGGCCTATTAATAATGCTTAATAAGACGTATTAATGACGCCTGATACCTAAGCGTTATCAAAGTTCTAAATAGCTTTTTTCTATGACGGTTTTGGCTAATTCTGGACTTTTTATAACGTTTATAAAACAAAGCGTTATTAATATTTTAGAGCGGTGGCAAACTTGTAATATTTTGCAAACTTATTAATATTAAGCGTTCGAATAACTTCTTCTCCTTCCATTTCCCCTCTCCTCCTCCCCTTCCTCTTCCTCCGCTCCCATGCTCAGAATTAGGGTTCATTCCGTCAATTTTTCTCTCTCTAATCTCTCTCCTCACCATTTTTCTTGAATTAGAGAGCTCCACTCACTTCTGATTCCTAATCCCTACTCCGATCCCAAAAGCAAAATCACCCAAAAAAACAAAAGCACAAACTCGAAAAAAGAAAAAGCCCCGACCCCGAGAGATCTCTCAATGACTACTACTGCTACTTCTTCTTCTTATTGGAGATCCGATGTTGAGGAAGGAAGAAGAAATAATGGCGAGCAGCAGTAGGACGGCACCGCAGGCGCTCGGTGGGCGGGAGGACGCTATCCAGGAGGATGACGAGGCAGCCGACGACGCTCGACGCCGCGGAGGAGGAGGCCACCGCCGACAGCGAGCTCGTCCCCTCCTCCCTCGCCTCCATCGTGCCGATCCTCAGGGTCGCCAACGAGATCGAGCAGCTGAACCCTAGGGTTGCTTACCTATGTGAGAACTCTCCCTCCCTCCCTCTCTCTCTCTATTGATTAGCCGTTATGATTTGATACGACACGGACACGTACACGGACAGGACACAGACAGATCGCAATTAAACGATCACTTGGAAATTTGATTAAGCGAGCACTCGGGTTGTCCAATTGATCTGCAGATTACATATTGATGAAATAACAATTTGTCGCTTTTTTGGAGTCTGGCTGAAAGTTTCATAAATCGGGCAAAGGAGGGCGGGCATAATACTAAAGCGAGCATTTTACGTTTCGATTTCCTTCACTGTTTCACATTTTCAGTATGATAGGTATCAGTGTTGTATCTGAGTATGAGTGAGGGATGCTAATATCTGTGAATTTGATTATTATGTGTGATATTATATAATATATATATATATATATTTTATATATATATATTATATATATAATTATATATATATATAGCAGTGACCTAGGGGCTCTGCCATGTACAATATACCTATGAGAGGAGAGATTGGGGTCCCTGTTCGAGCCTCAGTCCTGGGCCAATTGGCCAATAGGGCATGTGTTAGATTTGAGAGTGAGGAAGCCTACCTACATGTTAGTGGTAATGTGTCCCTTGTGTTTGAAAGAGTGTGTGTGTCTAAATCCTAAAGACCGGGTTGGAGAGTGAGAGAAGAGTGGTATTCAGTTGTGTGATGGCCATAGGCTAGTGAGCACAGGACACCAGGATGCCTTGCTTGCCTTGGCACATGGCCAGGTAGCAGGGGAGGTACCCCTACTCTTCCGAAATATTGCTGTTTTTAAGAGGTGTAAATTACTTTGTATTTGTGAATTGTGGGGTTCTTTCACTTTTTCTTCTTGAACTGATTCAATTAACTTCAAGTTCTGAATATTTGGACTAATCTTCTTAATATTTGAAGGACTTTCTAATTCCATTCTTTAAATGTTTTGCCATTGTAAGCATATAAGTTGCATGCACTCGGACTTTTTAAAGAGAAGAATAGAAGTTACATGCACTGGTATTGGTTAAGCAAAGAACTAGCACCAGACGATGGATATTAGTTAAGAGTCCTTAGAAGCAGGGGTAGGCCTAAGCAAACTTGATTGAAATTGTAAAGAAGTGTGTGTGTGTGTGTGTGTGTGTGTGTGTGTGTGTGTGTGTGTTTACCTTCAGATAGCAGAAAGGGGGGAAAAGGGATTCAAATAGCCGACCAAATTTTGGATGTTTTCTTTTTGTTTAAGTTCCACAACTCACTACTCACTAGAATTAACCAAATCAATGGTTCTAGATTTCCGGATCTTGGATTTCCTTCAAACATATCTTAGAACATCATGAACTTTTGAAGAATCAACTAAAGTATAAGATATTGTGATTGTTTATACATCCAAACACAGTTATATATGTTTCAGCCAATAGTTTCTATTTGGTTTCCGGCTGAACCGAAAATGATTATATATAGAACATGCATTTTGAAGAGGTAAGAAAATTCTTAAACCTTTAGAAATTAGAAACATGATTTCTTTTTAATGCTTCTACTTGAATAGGAATTTTAGAATATTATTAAGCAGTTGGCAGTATCAGGATGTTAGCTTTGTGTATCTTATTCCATATTTATGTCCTCATTTGTTGACAATGATTAATATATGTATCTTCCTGATAATGAAGACTAAACAATATGTTCATGTCGAACTAATTAGCATCAATGCATAAATCATAAGCATCTTTTGTCTGAAGTGGGTCAAATTTGTATATTCTCAAGATTGATTGTTATATATCCAGGAGCTATGAACTGATGGAGAGAACTCTTAAGTTTATATCTATCGGGACGGACGGAAACCAATTTTCCATACACCTTTCTTTAAAGGCATCTATGCTTCTGAAGGATGGTTTCTGAAATTGATGGAGGCAAACACACAATTTGTCGTGAAGGACCCAAACAAGGCCCACTTGTTCTTTCTACCATATAGTGCACGCCAGCTTGAAGAAACTCTTTATAAGCCTGATTCTCATAATTTGAGGCCATTGGCAATCTTTTTGAAAAACTATATCGATGGCATCTCAGTGAAGTATCCTTTCTAGAATCGGACAAGAGGGGCAGATCATTTCCTAGTTGCTTGTCATGATTGGGTATGGTTTCTATATGTTCTCTTGCCTTTAGGGATTTTATAATTTTGAAATCTTACAATTGCATATATTCTTTTTTGGTAGTTTGAATCAGAAAAGAATCACCTTTTATATTAATTCATGATCTTATTGTTTTGTTTGTCAAACATAATATTCTGGTATTTACGATTTTATTGGAAACGATTTGTTAGTAAAGGACATTTCTGCTGCTTAACAATTAGAAGGCTAATTGAAATTATACGTAAACTCTCTCTTAGGGTAACACAGATTCTGTGTTAGTATACATATAATATTTGGTGGAGTACGTCCATCTGGACCAAGAACAAAGAAATTCTTAAAATATGTTAGTAGACTGAAGGTGAATGCTTTCTTCTAATGATATTCTACGTCTTAGAATACCCCTCCATTGGAATACCTTGTGAAATTTCTGAACAATGATTTTGTAATTTTCTTTCCAAGGAATAAGTCTAGTCCTTTCCAGCTGCCTCTTTCAAAGTTCCTATTGACGTCACTTTATTTTCATCTGATATCTTTACACGGGCCTCACTCATTTCCTTTATCAACTCCAAAATTCGTATTTTGTATTGCCCTTCAGTTGCAATCCTAAAAGTATCAGTGAGTGAGAGCAAAGGCCATAGGCCTTTGTGTTCAAGCCAGGGCAATGCCCAGGCTTTATGCAGCAGCAACAGTAAGGCTTTATGCAGCAGCAGGAAGGCTTCATGCAGCAGCAGCAAGGCTTTATATAGCAGCGACAATGTGGCAAGTGTGGGTCCTTGGCCTTTGCATGAGGGTTTGTATGTATCAGATATTGATGTATGTATCAGACATAGGCATATCATAAATCTGTCACACTGTTTATATGTGGTCAGTAAGTTAATGGATATGTATATTTTTTTTATGGATAAGTTAATGGATATGTTATATGTTATGTATCTCATGTATATAAATGTATGTGAGAAGAGAGTTGGTATCTCATAGTGAGTGCATCTGAATTTCAGAGTGCAGGACATTTTGGCCATCCCAAAATCCCTGCAGCAGTGAGGAGAGTTCAGTGGCAGGGGTTAGGCTTGGGGTTTTCAGTTCAGAGGTGGTGTTGTTAAGAAAGATTTGAGTGTAAGGCAGCAGGGCACTGCCTGTAGGCACATGCAGTAGCCTAAGCAGAGGGGGGGGGCAGGTCCACTATGCCATGACTCCATTGACCTAGCAGTTGGCAACCTTGGCTCTTAGGCCACTTGGCTAATTGCCTTGAATGCAAGTGGAGGCTATCTGCAGGGCATACAGCAGTAGTTTGTGGCTCGACTTGGCCATTTAAGCTTGGCCATGGGCTTAGCCTTGGGGTCAGGTTTGGCTACTGCAGTATGCAGTGTGATGAGGGGTCGGGCAAGGGCTGTAGAGATGTGTGAGTGTGGATTAGGTGTCAAGAGTCTATAGGCTTGTGTGAGTGTAATGTTTGTGTCAGAGATTGGGGGGGTTTTCATGTGTGTATCAGAGAATAGGTTAGTGGTGTCAGAGTCTATAGGCTTCCTTGAGTGAGTGATGTATCTGAAGATATTAATGTATTAGTTTGTATTAGTTGGTTTTAGAGTTACGTGTTAGAGTTTTGAGTGCATTATTAAGGTTTAGGATATCCTGGTATCCATGTCCAGATGGGGGTATATCAGAGGGTACAGTGAGAGTTTAGAGTTCAATATCACTAGAGATGGAGTGTGAGTGTCTAATAGTGTCAGGAAACCAAATCAAATATTCAGTTGGGATTAGTGAAAAGGGTTTCAAGTGTCAAGTGTATATGTATTAGAGTGTGTACAGATAAGGAATGTGTGATTGTAGTTAAGTATCAGATAAGTCAAATGGACTATGGTAGGTATCCTAGGGCGTGTGTCTAAGTAAATTAGTGTGTTAGTTAGATGGAATATCAGTTAAGATATAGAGTATCTCAAGGTATTAGTTAGAGTCCAGTTGGACCTAGTAAGTAATCAGTTAGAATAAGAGTGAGACTCAAGGTCAATTGGCCTGTGGGGGAAAGGTTTTGTAGCACAGAGATTCCCAATATGCCTTGTTTGAATATTTGCCACCATTTTTTTATCAGGAAACAAGTTTTTCTGTTAAATCTTTTCTCATCACTTTGAGACTATGTAATAAATGCAAACTAAAATTTTCCTACTTTAACATGCAACTGTATAAACAATTCTCGTCTTAACAAACCTTTCTAAAATGCAGCTGCTTCTCCATCCTGAATCTGATGAGTCTGCACAGTTATCCCAGGTATTTGTGCGTTGATAGGGGTTGTCTATAAGAAGGATTTCTTTCTTTATTATTGCGCTCTCTTTCCTTTTCATAATTTTTATATGTCATTTTGGTAGATTGAAACGGAAAAACTTCTGCGGCACTTGGTGGAAGTGGAAATGAATAAGAGGACAGTAAGTGCACAATGACTACTGAAAATGTGAAACGGTGAAGGAAATCGAAACGTCCTCATTCCTTCAGGATACTGTTCTATTTCTTCCCTTCTAAAGGTATTGGCGTCGTTGGAATTGGTTTTTTTCTTGCAAAATCTCTGCAATAGTTTTTTTTATGGTTTCTATATAAAGTTATGATTGTTCCCATTTTCATGAAAACTCTTTTCTAAGGGATTATTCTGTCAAGCTTGCTCCAGATATGGGACAAATACCTGATCTCTATCATGACCTAGTTTGTTTTACTCCTTTCTCTTGATATTTCATGATTAGTTTGATTTTTAGACCTGACAATTATATGGACTGATTTGGTTGTCTTCTCTTTTCTCAGGATTTCACTGGTGTTCCGGCTGTCGTTGATCTTTCATGATTATTGGTTATGTGGCCAAGTTTTGATGTGGACAATTTTGGTAGTTTTTAATATATATATATAATTCTATTTTGAGAATGTAATGAAGATGTTGATGTACTCTATTTGAGAAATGTAATAAAGATGGTGATATTAATGTTAAGTTTTTGGAATGTAATATTAATGTGCAGTATATAGAGCGTTATAAATATGCTATTTTGAATAGTATAAAGTGTTATAAATGTGCTGCATTGAGCCTATACATTATCTATTCATAACGTTTTACAAAAGTCCTGAATTGTGCACTATATATTAAATATTCATAACGTTTTTATAGAAACTATTTATGACGGTTTTTATAACGCTTTTAAAAAACATTTATAATACCCGTTTTCATAACGGTTGCTTTGAAGAAAAAAAAGCGTCATGGTTTGTCATTAATGACGCTTTTTAGCCGTCATTAAAAGGGTTTTTTTTTGTAGTGCCTGTTTTACTCTTTTTGCTCTTGTTTACAGTTTTACCTTGCCATACTACTTCATGTACTTACTTATTCTCGTATATTCTCTCTATTTACTGTTACATAGTCTTTGTCATTTACTGGAAACTGTTGTTAGTGATGTGCTCGTTCCAATCCTGACTGGATAACTATTTTTTTAGATAATGTTATGCCCTACACTTTGGACTTCATAATGACAGATCTCGATGTTCTTTTGGATCGTGAGTTGTCCTCTTGTGAGCTCTAGGCTATATTCTTTTTTAGATTTATGTACTGTTCATCGGATATGTCTCTGATACATTTCTTGATATGTATGATCATTTTATAGATTTCATTATTGTCTTTCTTTCATATCTTCCTTAGTTGTATGCGATCGGAGTACATGATGTTTTAGTGGATCATAGATCTATTCAAATATATTTTGGGTACTTGACAGCGTACTACCGTCGATACTGCAACGTAGGCTGGGCGTAGCCCACGTACTCGTGCCTGAATATCCGGGTGCGTGTCGTGACACATTTTTATGGTGGCCCATGTAGGTCAGTATTTGCAAACTAATGCGAAGTCGTGATAGCCTGCCCTAGGATTTGGATTGAATCATAGAATATTCTAGGATTTTTTGTACTCAATCACATATTAGGATCTCTTGATAGATTCCAGGGATGACTGTAGCACCCAATTTTCCAAATGTGGGTAATTTTAAAATTCCGTGTTTATAATTATTTTAATAATGATATTTAATTCATGATATAATTTTTGCTGATTTTAAATCATTTTAAAATTATTTAAATCAATGACTTGTGGTTTTGACGTTTTGCTAGTGAAACCCTAGAGACTGTTTGACCTAGAGCCTAACCATGTGATTATGATATTTTAATGTCATTTTTGGCCTAAGGATATTTTTTGCATTTGACCTCTTTGAATTATTTTGATATTATTTTATTATTTATGATATTGTTTTGGGGTTATTTGAGTCGGGTTCGAATTTCAACTCAATCCGACTTGAAACGGGGACCCGGGGGTAGTTTGACTCTAGTGGGACCCACACACTAGTTAGGCATAGCCCACATGATATTAATTTTAGTCCACATGATAGAAATATTTTAGTTAGAGGTTAGACTAATTATTATGGATAAGGTTAGTGTGATTAGAGACTTTAGAATGACTAATTTAGCCTCAACCAATTAGCCCTTTCCTAATACTCATAGAATAGGTTAGTAGGGGCTTTTAGACTTTTTCTAATAGGACAAAACCACCTTTATGGCCAGCCACAATAAGGATAGGGTTGAGCCTCCTATTTGTCATTATCCATCTATTTTTCTCTCTCTTGTTCTTCTCCAAATTCCTAGAGAGCAATCCCTAGCAATTTTTCCACCAAATCCTTCCATTTCACACCAAATCTTCTTCCTTCCTTCTCCATTCTAGCCAAGGAGGAAGTTACCCAAGTTTGGGAGGATTCGGAGCTCGTTCGTGTCCTTTTGGAATCTCTACGTGTTGGTGTCGCTCCGGGAAGGTTTTTCTTCGATTCGATCTACCGGGAGGTATAAATCCCTTCTCCTTTTCATTCCTCATGCATATAGGTCTATTTTGAACCCATAGGAATGACCCCCATGGTTGTATCTCCATTTGTGTCCATTTTGTGTCCATTTAGAGGTCATAGGAGTGTCCTTTGTGTTGTGGATGTGTTCATGTTACATATATAGATTTATATATATATATTGTAATGAGAGTGTATCTATATTTATATATGTAATAAATGGTTCATGATGATTATATAATCAAGTTTGTGAGTGTGGTTCCTCATATTATTATTGCTATTATTGTTGTGGATAATTAGGATATATATTGTGTATTCTTTTGGCTCAAACTATCTAAATCCGTCATGATTTTTATCCACGTTTTTAATTTCAGCCCTAACTTAGAAATGTCATAACTTCTAGCTCAAAGCTCGGTTTAATCTCCCGTTTTTTTTAAAAGAAGCGTATTGAAGTTAGCTTTCGAAAAACATATATTAATAGGCCTAATTCTTTCTTTAACTTTCTGGAGAATTATTTGAGTGTCAGCTGTACGAAAGACAAACGCGTTCTCGGTGTTTTCGCGATTCCGGGAGTTTCCGGAAACGAAAATATGATCCGTTTAAAGTTTCGGAAAGCTAACACATAGATCTATAAAATACTTTAATCCTAAATTTTAATTCATGCTGAGATGGTACAGTATTGATTATTAGTAGGAGTTATTATTCGGCATATGCATTTGTGCACCCTTGTGTGTAATATAATGTTCTATTTAATTTTAATTCCATTGTAATGTATATACATTTTGTAACTAAATAGAGAATACAAGCATGAGTAAGTGGTTAAATAAATGATGTACGAGGTGTAAGTATTCTATCTAATGTAAGCATGTAAAGTATGGCTTGTAATGAATATGTAGGTTCCATAGTATGTAATGTATGGTACATATAGTAGTGCAAGAGAATAAATGAATGATGAATGAATGCAAGCATGAATGTAATGTAATAATAGATGTAATATATGAAATATACAAGTTAATGAGATGTAATGTTCTATGTTAACACAAATCCTATATTACCTCATGTACCCCCTTACACTATGTTGACACTATCACACTTGACACATTGTTCACTCACACTTTGACAATCATTGATATGTATACACTATGTATGCCCATTTAACCCTCACTTGCCCCTTTGCCATGTTCACATACACACGCATAGCCTCTTAATAAGTATTTATGAATATAGTTAACTTAGCTATGTATGATATATATATGTTAGCATATTGTGTTGTAATATATAAGTTTATATAACCATTTGAAATGCCATGATTATAGACCTAATGTTGAATACTAATATATGCATGTGTATATATGTGTAGACATATATAGTTTAAAGTAATAGATTACCTAGTGTATATCCAATGTGAATTCTTGCCTATTTGAGTATTGAATAATTGCATGCTATATAGAGTTGGGTGTATGTTGGCTTGTATAGCCTTGTATTGATGTGTGCTTGCTAGGATAAGTCTTGGTTAGGCCTAGTAAGACTTGCTGGGTTAGGACATGACCTAGTTTGACTAGTGCAGTTGACCAGAGTTGACCAAGGGTTGACTTTGGCCTAATTTGACCTAGATTCATGTAAAATGCATTGTAGTGCTATATTACCCTTCTGGACATGTTGTGACTTGTGCTGTTCTAATTAGGAGCCAGACACCTCTCCTCGGACAGTATCTTTACCTTGGACATTCAGATATCAGGCGAGTACATTCTCTGATTTCATATCCTGCTTAGAATTATATTCCTGCTTTAGATTACTATACTTGATGCTGTCACGACATTATCACGGATTAGTACTATATGGATCTTCTCATGCGATGTTATCCCCCTCGGGAGCATCGGGTACATTGTGTCATGTGCATTTCACTTTCATCATGTACTCATGTGCATCCATTTTACATGTGCACTCCTGTGAATCTTGTACTCTCATGTTCACGGAGCCCCCATGTATACTATCATGTGCACCCTATATGGGCCCCATGTGATATCCTGTGCAATAACATAACCTTTAGATCCTTGTGTATTGATTGGGGATACGGGGGAGTGCTAGTAGTTGTGTGAACAATTCCATTGTAGTGTAGATCCTGTGTACCTCGATATCCTGTGCAAATCTGTCCTGTTCTACCGCCGACACTGCGACGTAGGCTGGGCGTTGTTACGTTCTCGTGCCCTAACTCTAGGGTGCGGGTCGTGACACGTTTTTAGTGGTGGCCCATGCAGGTCGAGTTTGTGTAGTGGTATTCGAACTAGAGTACCACTACAGCCTGCAGTAGGATTAGGATATATTTTTGAAGATACTCAATCACAATTAGGATCCCTTGAGAGATTCCTGGGACGACCCTTGAGAATCTTGTTTAACTCCGATTTGAAAACTCTTTTCTTTTCCTTGATTTGATTTATCTTTACTTTCTGCTATTGAATTTGATTTTGATGGATTATTATTGAATTTGAGTTTGTATTTATTGATTTTGATGAAGATTGTTGAAATTTGAATCTTGATGTTAGCTATAGCATCCGAGTTTGTAGTTATATGATTTGAAGGATTTTGTTCATTTCTGAATTTTGATGTTCGTTGATAAATTTGATTTTTTTTGGTATTCATTGTTGATTTAATTTAATATTTGGCAAGATGAAATTATATGGGCTAGGTCATCTAAGTTATGGAAATCTTGTCTTCTATAGTCACATTAGCCAGCATGGTGAGGACATATAGTCTGATTTTGGATATATTCTCGGGTGTGGAAATTTAAGATTTTCGTAGCCAAGCTAGCGGCATCGCAAAAATGTTAAATACCGTGATTCTAGAGGTATGTGCATAAGTCAAAGACTCTGTGATTATCGTAGCCTTGCTCACTGGTATGACGAAGATTTAGAGTACCATGATTTTGGATAGACGCATATGATTATCAGATGGTACCTTAAATATTTTCGAACATATTTTTGCTACTTTTGTTTCAGTTATTCAAAAAAAAAGAGAAGGAATTATTGTTGTTTTGTTTGTTTTGTTTCTCATTGTTACTTAGGATGTAGCTTTAGCTATTTTTATAAACCTTGTGTAACTTCTTACAAAAATTTATTTCTTCTTAATACAATAAACCAATGATTTTGCTAGGCCTTATTTTGGATTTGGTATTATAATTTTGTTTCAAAAAAAATGGGTCCCTCTTTTAAATAGATAAGCAGAACAGATTCTATTATCATTCTTTTCCTGCCAATATTTTTACTACCATCATTCCTTGTCTTATATACCTGTCCTGATTATATCAATTCCCTGTCTCGTATAATTCTGTCAGCTATACCTTGACAACTCTTGAATCTTCATATCATTTTGCTTGAGAAATGTTAAGGAAGTGACGTAAATTATGTAGCTCAGAGAAGACGTAACTGGTTATTTTATGATGATCTAAAGGAAATCAAATGTGGAGTGTTCCATATGAAAACTTGAGATAGAAATGTGGTAAAGGTCTCGAATAGAATAGAGAGCTATATACTGCCAATCTGGAAACAATTACATTTAGAGAAATTTTGGGGTTATGAGATAGTTTATAGGTATATTCAAAACTAATGAGGATATCAGAGGTCAACCTAGTTTTGAGAACTTAGAAAATCTTGGTTATTGATTCTGGGGAAAACTTTTACTCTGAGGCTATGTAGAAGGTTAGTAATGGAAAAGAGAAGTTAATTGTGTTTAATAAGGATATTAAACAAGATGTTGCGAGGAAATGACTAGGGATAGAGAGAGCACAAAGTTATGGAAGTTTATAGATTGTTGTGAAATAATTTAGGAGAATAAATTCAAGGGTGTATGTCGAAGAAAATACGGAAGTTGATTTTATGATGAAAGATAAGTTTTGTAAGGCCTAGAGATTTAAATTAAATAATACGAGGAGAACAATTTGAACAAGTTCAAGGAATTCGTAAACGGGATTTAGAGGGTTTGGGTCAAATTTAAGACAAGGTGAAAGAACTTGGAAATTTAAATAAATGGTTAATGTTGATTCCTAAATGTGAGGGTTGTGCTTCAAGAGTGATGTTTGGAAATTGGGAATTGCCTACGGTAGTCATGGTAAGGGTTTAAGTAAAGGTTAAATTTTCATATGGAGACTGGTGAGGTAAAGATTTGATTGGCAAGTTATGACCAGATAAACTTAAGAGTATCAGAAGCAGATGACAAACTCGATCTTCATTATTTTTGTGCATTAATTACCACCTCTTGAACTCCCACTTTCTAATTGAGATCCTTGACGTTCCTTATCGTGACTTTGATATTCGGAATGTAATACTAGCTGTTACCCTCCAACAAATCTTATATGCAAGACCTAGACGAGCTCACCTTCGTGTAGGTATATCATGTCCCACTAAAACCCGTCTTCTTGTACTCTATTTTCTTGATATGATTTTCTGGTCAACTGGCTAAACTATAACCTCTACCATTATACTAAATTTCTTCTTATTTCAATTAGAAATCCAGCCTTGACTCAATTCTTTCGACCCAACATGTGATGGTGTTCTGCTTGTTTCCTTAGATGCTTAACCTTGTACCTTATCTGATTACTTGACCCGTTGGTTAAGAAACTTGGACTATGTAATTCCTTTCATCATTACCACCCTTATATCTTGTGCTGCTAAATTAGCCTTAGTTTTGCAAGCTTATCTATCTTCGAGCTTGGTCATGACATATTTTTTGGGTGGCCACCCACTAACATATTGTCTAATTAGAACCGGTACATGATGGTCTGATCAACCTATTGCACTTTGGTTCGCTTTTTTATGTATCAATCTACGAGAATGGAGACATAGTTAAACTTGACCCTAGAGTCTCATTCGCGACAGCCTTGACAATTCTCCTTGAAATCTTTTATCGCCTATGAACCTCGTATTCGTACTCAGTCGAACTAAATTTAATCATGACCCGAACCTCCATCATTGGATGCTCGTGCTCATACTTTGATTTCATTGATTTCCCTTCTTGCCCAAATCTCGTTTTATCCCGAAATTGATCAACTTAGATCGTGTCAAGACAAAAATCTATTTATGATTTGTTGTGCCTAAATTTTAATTTTTGCCATTTTATGGAATAGTAACCTTTTAATAATTTCTTAGTTGCTTGTTAATGACCAATTTTTATATAGGATGGTAGACAGCCCTACAACCTTGATGATTGTTGTTCCCTTATCTTCCCAATTAGGACACCCTAGATTGTTTGTGTGTTGATACCATAGTACTGTTTTGACCTAGAATGATTAGTGTACCTAGTGAGACTTCCAACTGCTACGGTATGCCCTGACCTTGTATACTATTCCTTCAAATTGCATGTTTTAGATAAAAAAAAATTTAGACCTTGATTGTTGGGAAATAGGGACGTCACTCCATTAGTATCATTTGTAGATATATATGGATTAGTCCTTGATGTGGGGATGTGTGTCTATAAACATGTAGCTTAGGAGATTTATGAGAGATTATAGTATCAGCCTTGATGGGATGTACTAGTCTTTTGGTGAACATAAATGTGTTATGAGAGATAGGGGTCTATATGTCTTAGTAATGCATCGTTCCTTTGGTAATAGAATGTATTAATAGATGGTTAATAGGAAGATAATAGTTTGAGTATACCTATAGCCTATGATCAGTTCTTTTTCATCCTTAGTTAAGACTACTTTAAAATAGGTCCAGTCCCTTGGATATAGGTTCCAGTCCATATTCTATTGAAGTTCCATTACCGCCGTACAGCAGAGCAGTATTGGAGGTATTCCTAGATTGACATTTTTAGATGTCCGTTTATTATTCCAGTGTTAGGAAGTGTTACCTTAGATATTGGGTAGGTTAGAGGCTCTAGAAGGAGTACTATCGATCTTAAATTTCGAGGACGAAATTTTTCTAAGGTGGGTAGAGTTGTAGCACCCAGTTTTCCAAATGAGGGTAATTTTAAAATTTTGTGTTTATAATTATTTTAATAATGATATTTAATTCATGATAATTTTTGCTGATTTTAAATTATTTTAAAATTATTTAAATCAATGACTTGTGGTTTTGACGTTTTGCTAGTGAAACCCTAGAGACTGTTTGACCTAGAGCCTAACCATGTGATTATGATATTTTAATGTCATTTTTGGCCTAAAGATATTTTTGCATTTGACCTCTTTGAATTATTTTGATATTATTTTATTATTTATGATATTGTTTTGGGGTTATTTGAGTCGGGTTCGAATTTCAACTCAATTCGACTTGAAACGGGGACCCGGGGGTAGTTTGACTCTAGTGGGACCCACACACTAGTTAGGCATAGCCCACATGATATTAATTTTAGTCCACATGATAGAAATATTTTAGTTAGAGGTTAGACTAATTATTATGGATAAGGTTAGTGTGATTAGAGACTTTAGAATGACTAATTTAGCCTCAACCAATTAGCCCTTTCCTAATACTCATAGAATAGGTTAGTAGGGCTTTTAGACTTTTTCTAATAGGACAAAATCACCTTTATGGCCAGCCACAATAAGGATAGGGTTGAGCCTCCCATTTGTCATTATCCATATTTTTCTCTCTCTTGTTCTTCCCCAAATTCCTAGAGAGCAATTCCTAGCAATTTTTTCACCAAATCCTTCCATTTCACCACCAAATCTTCTTCCTTCCTTCTCCATTCTAGCCAAGGAGGAAGCTACCCAAATTTGGGAGGATTTGGAGCGTTCGTGTCCTTTTGGAATCTCTACGTGTCGGTGTCGCTCCGGGAAGGTTTTTTTTCGATTCGATCTACCGGGAGGTATAAATCCCTTCTTCTTTTCATTTCCTCATGCATATAGGTCTATTTTGAACCCATAGGAATGACCCCCATGGTTGTATCTCCATTTGTATCTATTTTGTGTCCATTTGGAGGTCATAGGAGTGTCCTTTGTGTTGTGGATGTGTTCATGTTACATATATGATTTATATATATATATTGTAATGAGAGTGTATCTATATTTTATATGTAATAAATGGTTCATGATGATTATATAATCAAGTTTGTGAGTGTGGTTCCTCATTATTATTGCTATTATTGTTGTGGATAATTAGGATATATATTGTGTATTCTTTTAGCTCAAACTATCTAAATCCGTCATGATTTTTATCCACGTTTTTAATTTCAGCCCTAACTTAGAAATGTCATAACTTCTAGCTCAAAGCTCGGTTTAATCTCCCTTTTTTTAAAAGAAGCGTATTGAAGTTAGCTTTCCAAATACATATATAATAGGCTAATTCTTTTTTAACTTTCTGGAGAATTATTTGAGTGTCAGCTGTACGAAAGACAAATGCGTTCTCGTGGTTTTTGCGATTCCGAGAGTTTCCGAAAACGAAAATACGATCCGTTTGAAGTTTCGAAAAGCTAACACATAGATCTATAACATACTTTAATCCTAAATTTTAATTATGCTGAGATGGTACAGTATTGATTATTAGTAGGAGTTATTATTCGGCATATGCATTTTGTGCACCCTTGTGTGTAATATAATGTTCTATTTAATTTTAACCCATGTTAATGTATATATTTTGTAACTAAATAGAGAATACAAGCATGAGTAAGTGGTTAATAAATGATGTACGAGGTGTAAGTATTCTATCTAATGTAAACATGTATAAGTATGGCTTGTAATGAATATGTAGGTTCCATAGTATGTAATGTATGGTACATATGGTAGTGCAAGAGAATAAATGAATGATGAATGAATGCAAGCATGAATGTAATGTAATAATAGATGTAATGTATGAAATATACAAGTTAATGAGATGTAATGTTCTATGTTAACACAAATCCTATATTACCTCATGTACCCTCTTACACTATGTTGACACTATCACACTTGACACATGTTCACTTACACTTTGACAATCTTTGATATGTATATACTATGTATGCCCATTTAACCCTCACTTGCCCCTTTGCCATGTTCACATATACAACATAGCCTTTAAATAAGTATTTATGAATATAGTTAACTTAGCTATGTATGTATATTATATATGTTAGCATATTGTGTTGTAATATATAAGTTTATATAACCATTTGAAATGCCATAATTATAGACCTAATGTTGAATACCAATATGCATGTATATATATGTGTAGACATATATAGTTTAAAGTAATAGATTACCTAGTGTATATCCAATGTAAATTCTTGCCTATTTGAGTATTGAATAATTGCATGCTATATAGAGTTGGGTGTATGTTGGCTTGTATAGCCTTGTATTGATGTGTGCTTGCTAGGATAAGTCTTGGTTAGGCCTAGTAAGACTTGCTGGGTTAGGACATGACCTAGTTTGACCTAGTTTGACTAGTGCAGTTGACCAGAGTTGACCAAGGGTTGACTTTGGCCTAATTTGACCTAGATTCATGTAGAATGCATTGTAGTGCTTTATATTACCCTTCTGGACATGTTGTGACTTGTGCTGTTCTAATTAGGAGCCAGACACCTCTCCTCGGACAGTATCTTTACCTTGGACATTCAGATATCAGGCGAGTACATTCTCTGATTATTTCATATCCTGCTTAGAATTATATTCCTGCTTTAGATTACTATACTTGATACTGTCACGACATTATCACGGATTAATACTATATGGATCGTCTCATGCGATGTTATCCCCCTCGGGAGCATCGGGTACATTGTGTCATGTGCGTTTCACTTTCATCATGTACTCCTGTGCTTCCATTTTACATGTGCACTCCTGTGAATCTTGTACTCTCATGTTCACGGAGCCCCCATGTATACTATCATGTGCACCCTATATGGGCCCCATGTGATATCCTGTGCAATAACATAACCTGTTTAGATCCTTGTGTATTGATTGGGGATACGGGGGAGTGCTAGTAGTTGTGTGAACAATTCCATTGTAGTGTAGATCCTGTGTACCTCGATATCCTGTGCAAATCTGTCCTGTTCATATGTGCTATCTCGTACTCTGACTCACTAGCCACTGTTAGTTCTCTATTTATAGTAGATATTTCTGTTACAGTTCTCTCTCTTGTTTAAATACTGTATTTCTTCAGATTCTGTATTTTACTCTACTGTATGATTATATTTTCTAACCTACTATGATCTGTTGAGATCTACTGTACTCGCTCCTGTCCTGACTGGACCTGTTGATAAATTTTACAGATAGCCTGGAGGTTGCCTGCTAGCCTAGAGGAGACAGTAGAGGTTGCATAGATAGCTAGGGTTTTTGCTTATAGTTTATTTTCAGTCATCTTGAGTTGTATTTATGGATTACTGTATTTGGGTTTTGAGATGTATTCTGAGTTTGTATCTTAGACACTTAGACTTCTATCTGTTGTACCTCTTTTCGATTTCATGTTTTATCTATCTTCCTTTATGCTCTACCTTAGATGTGATTGAGTTTACATTCTGCTATGTCACCCCCATTCGGGGAGTATAAACTGTTTAGTCTTATACTGTTAGATGCATTGAGACCTAGGACAACGTTCTACGCCGCCGACACTGCGGCGTAGGCTGGGCGTTGTTACGTTCTCGTGCCCTAACTCTAGGGTGCGGGTCGTGACAATGACCCCTGAGAATCTTAATTTGAAAATCTGTCAAGTCTACATTCACTTGCTTTTGCTCATCCTGATTTTCGTAATACTTGTCCGTTGCCCAACCCAATTCTAAGTTTATAGACTCTAGAAGGAACAATAGAGTAGAAGTTGGACCTATAACTATTTGGGTTGAAGAGAGAAGATGAGTAGCCAATCTTATATAGGAAGGTTAAGATTTATTTTAGGTTATATTCAAGGAATTTGAATATTTACCAAGATAGTACCTTGGGACTTGAGAGTTTGTCGGAATAGGTTTGAGAAATAAACAAAATATAATGAAGGAATTTCAGAGAAAAAGAAGGATTACATAACCAGGTTGGGAGTTTCTAGTAGATTCGGGTTATAAATTTAAAGGATTGGAGGATAGCGTTGTAAGGACCTGCGACAAAGGAAAATATTAAAGAGAAGTTTCATATAATTTTACTGTTAAAGAAAATGTTGAGTTATCTTTATGCTGAGTAGCCAAGGAAGTGGCACGAGATGCGATCATTCTATAAGGATTGTAACTCCAAAATTTCAAGGAATTACCGAGACGAAAATAGAAGAAGGATCAGAATGAGTTTACAGGTGTGATGACTGAGATTTGGATTAGGGATACTTAGGCTGGCTGTACAACTGTTTAAGAGGACTTGACAAGGCTAGAGAGTCAAACGACTTGGATCACAAGGGATTTAAGAGCGGTTATAAATTTAGGAATTATGATTTCTACGGGATTGTCAACAATTATTTTCATTATGAACAATAATTAAGGTTGCATAAATAGGGTTGAGGATAAATTTTGGAACTATTTCTATGGCACCATTATTAGAAAGTTCCAATAACATTGAGTTAACATTTGTGGAGGATATGAGTGATGGAAAATTTTGGATACTAGAAGACTCTGAGAAATTAGACTTGAAAGTCTAAAAGAATTTCTATGAATACCAAGTAGGTAAATGACTATAGGTATGGAGATTTGACAAAGTTTATAGTAGTTGATAATTAGTGACTTGGAGTCACGAAGAGGATTTAGTAAGAAAGAGTTTGATTATTAGAAAAAGGTGGACACTTCGGAGGTTGAAATCTTGCTTTTATTGCTTATAGACAAGTGCAAGAAAAGGAAAGGAAACAATTTCGTTATGATCAGATGAGCAAGAACAGATTTCTATCATCATTTCCTCGTCTTATCATCTTTCCATCGTCCTAATTAACTATGTCCTATTTACATCGATCAACTATCTCATATCTAAATTCTGTTAGCTACACTTTGAAATCTTTTGGATTCTCGTATCTTTTTACTTAGGAAAGGCCGAAGAAGTGTTGTAATCATCTAGCTCAAAAAATGATGGAATTTGTTATCAAGTAGCGATCCTGGTAAGAATATAGAATGTTGGACCTTGAGATAGAATTAGTAGGACAATGGTATGACTGAGATCGAAAATAAATCAAGAGACTAATATTGTCAATTTGGAAATGATTACACTTATAGGATTATTTTGAGTATGAATTACTTTAAGAAGAACGTAGGAGGAATTTGAGAAAGAATGACAGTAGAATATATATATTAATAGTTAGAACTGTAATATTTCGTAGATATATTTTAAGAGCTGATTAGGATATTCGAGGGCGATTTAATTTTTGAGAATTTTGATGTTTTGTTGTTATTACTGATTCTTGGGGTATTGCATTATAGAATTAAGATTAGGATACTGAAATTAGAAATCCAAATACATAGGAGGAAGATTATGACTACATGCGATGACGATACAAAATTGAACAAAGATTGATAAGAGAATGTCTAGGGACCGAGAGAACACAATTTTGAGTATAGAAAGTTCTTAGAGATTTTGTGAGATTTCTAAAATTACGGGAAAAAAAAATGGTATGGTGGCATTAGATTTGAGTATTACAAGGAGTATGATTTGAACAATGTTCAAGGATATTTATAAACCTAATTCACAGACTTTGGATCCAATTTAGGACAAGATGGAGGAATTTGGATTTAGATGATTAAGTTGATAGTAGGATTATAAAATCAATTTTTTTAAGGAGTTTAACAGGAGCAGGCTTCATGGGGAGTGCCTTTGGAATAAAGGTCAACCCTATAGTATTTATGGAAGGGTTCAATCTACATAACTGGATATTTATGATTTTTGGTAGTAGTCATATAAGGGCTTAAATCTTCATAATTGAAGACCATGATTTTGTAGCGATATGTTTGGGCTTGTAAAATGAAGGTATAATTCATAAATGATGATCGGATAAACTTAGTAGTAGTAGAGTGAGATGATTTGACTTCCTTATGAAACCCTATCTTTAATTTTCCTATTTTAGTAGAAGAGATTGATTTTTATCCTTAAATCATTTCTTAAATTCAATATTGCTGAAATTTTGATCCTCCTTGATCGTGACCAATCGATTTTGGTTATTTCTTTATCGTGCCAAGTTCTTGATTACTGACTATACTCAAGTGACTTTAAATATGATCATGACTTGGATTTCAATCCTTACTGCTCATACCATACTTCAATTATATTTTACCGTATCCAAATACCGTTT
The DNA here is from genome assembly GCA_029216955.1 of Iris pallida. Taxonomy (NCBI): domain Eukaryota; kingdom Viridiplantae; phylum Streptophyta; class Magnoliopsida; order Asparagales; family Iridaceae; genus Iris; species Iris pallida. Next base: position 9,087,747 of record JANAVB010006389.1, on the reverse strand, counting down.
TGATCAAGATTAGATTGACCTTACCCTTGATCGTGAAAAATCTGATCATGTTAGATTTCAATGTCATTATTGCTCGTCCGAAAAACTTTGATCTAATTCTTAATAGTGCCTAAACTCTTTTTGACCATGATAATTTGGTTTCCTGAATATACCTAAAAAGTTCATGTTTGGTCGTGCCTGGATGACCTGGCATGACTAAACGATTATGATTCCAACGATCGTGAGTTTTATGATCGTTACTATACATATTAATTTTATCCTAAATCGTGCCTAAATTTTTTTTGAGTTTCAATCACGACTACCTACCAGCTTAGTCATGTCAGGATTTAGTTTGATCGCGTCTAAATAAATTTTCTATCGTGCCTAAATTTCGATTCTATGGCCATTCATACTCAGATTTCTAAATTAAACAATATCTAGGTTTAATTATTCTCGTAACTCTATCCTAAACTGTGTCTAAGTGATTTTAAATCGTTTTCAAGATCTTAATCACGTCAGAGTTTTGATCATGATTTACGACCTAACTATAATTGTGATCCTGAGATTCTAGGTCGTGCCCATAAGCCCTTAACTTCGGATTCTTGATTGTGCCTAAATTTATATCGGTCATAACTAAGTTTTGATCCTTGATCGCGCCTCTGTAACCTGGAGTCTGATTTTTATCAAACCTAAACTACTGATCCTTTTATACTCGAATTTTGATTTCACCTTCGATTCTCCTAGCCATGACTGAGATCGTAACTCAATAACTCGAATTATTTCTAAGTCATGACTGAACAATGTGCTTGTACTACTATTCTATCGTGTCATTTTTTTCGCTTTTTGCCATTTTTGTTCGTTTTTGTCTTTTTTGCTCTTATTTTGTCGATTTTGTACGTTTTTTCGTTTTTGACCGTTTTTACGCATTCGTTTTTGGTCACTTTTGCACGTTTTTTATCGTTTCGGTCGACTTTACACTTTTTTTGTCGTTTCTGCATGTTATTTATCGATTTTTGTCGATTTTGTACTTTTTTTACCATTTTTCTCGTTTTTGTCGTTTTTGCTGTTTTTGCACGATTTTATCGTTTTTGGTCGATTTTGCACGTTTTTGGTCAATTTTGTACCTTTTTTGTTATTTTTTTTGTCTTTTTCCACTTTTTTGACGTTTATGCTCATTTTTTCTTTTGTTTGTTGTTTTTGTCGTTTTTGTTCCTTTTTGTCGTTTTTGGTCTTTTTTTCAAAAATTTTAATCTTTTTTGTCGTTTTTTGTTCGTTTAATTCCCTCTTGTTTTTGTCTTTTTTCGTTTTATCTGTTCCTTTTTATCGTTTTGGATCATTTTGTTTGTTTGTTTTTCTTTTTTTATCGTTTTTTTTGTCATTTTTTAATCTTTTTTGTCGTTTTTGGCCATTTTGTTCGTTTTTTGTCGTTTTTAATCCCTTTTGATACTTTTTCCGTTTTGGTCGCTTTTTGCCATTTTTTGTCGTTTTTGGTTTTTGGTCCTTTTTTATTTTTGTTGTTTTTTGTCATTTTTTTTGTTTTTGGTCATTTTCTTATCATTATTGGTCACTTTTGATGGTTTTCACTTTTTTGTCATTTTTGATTTTTTGTCCTTTTTCTATTTTTATCGCTTTTTGGCTTTTTTCCGTTTTGTTCATTTGTCATTTTTGGTATTTTTTATTTTTTGTCGTTTTTTTTTCATTTTTGGTTTTTTTTAGCAGAAAACAAACCATTTTTACCCTTTTTTATTATTTATTTGTCTTTTTTTCTTTTTAAATTTTTGAAATTTTTTATTGATCAACTTTTTTAATTTTATGTTGTATTTTAAAAAAAGTATTAAATTAAAAATCCAATTACATTACATGGTAAACCAAACACATGAATGCAATTAACATTACATAACATGGTTTGATTACATGTTTCAACCAAACATAGTAGTGTAATTGTAATTCCATTAAATTACAAACTCAATTACATTACAAACCCAATTCCATTACGATTACGATTACGATTACATTACAATGCACCAAACGCAACCTTAATGATTTGTTAGGTTAAATGTTGATTTGGGAATTTGATTGGGCCAAGCCCAATTCAGTGGGTTTTAAAAAAAAAAAAAATGTTTGGTTGGTGAGCCTGCCCTTCTTGGGGCCACATGGGTGATTTTTGGGTATGTATATTTTTAGGTAATATATGTAATAATGTGTATATGTATATGTATAGCCCATAATATGTAGTATAATAATATGTTATGTATATATATGAATATGAGTAACATGTATATTTCAAATTATTTAATTATTATTTAGACTAGTAAAATTGTGGGAATTTATTTATCCGAGATTTTGGATATATATATAATATATATATATATATATATATATATATATATATATTTTCAAATTACTTGTAACAAAATATTGGGTTTGGGCCTTGGGCCCTACATCTTTTTCAACTGAGCTTTAAAGTCCTAAATATATTATTATAGTATTTTCCAACTACTTTTAAATATCATTTTGGCTCAAAAATTATATTTGACCAAATTAGGGTTTAACGTCCTACAATGGTTTCTAGGCTTTAATTATTTATCCAAAGAAATAATACTATAATTAAAAATATATTTTCTAAAATAGATTCATTAATGAGATTTATTTTCTAAATATTATAAATGATTTTCAAGGAATGGTTACAAACGTTTTAGTTACGCTTATCCCCTTAAAATCATTAATTGCGACTATTATAGTCATTTTTCCATTTCTTGAATCAATTATCGTACCGAACTCCGATTTTGAGCTTCCATATACCAAACTAGGCTGCTTGGACTATTCTGGACTCAATGGAACTATCTGTATCGTTGTTTGGGACCATCTTGTAGAGCATAGCATTGTACCTATTCTGTGTCGACACGTTCGTGTTGTGTACGTCGACTCCAACTAAATTGAGGCGAATACATTCTTTGATAATTTTCCGTTTATGTTATTTTCTATGTTTTGTGTATTTAGTGTAGATATCCTTGATTTCTTGGCACTTGGTCACACGGATTGGTATTGTCTGGATTCCGTTATGAGATGTTATTCCTTGTGTGTCTTGGTATATCTTGTGCAAGTCTTGTCCTTATTCTTGTGCATTGTATAGACACGATTCCTACGAAGGCTCACGACCTTCTCAGAGAATTCGTGTCATGGTTGGATCCACTGTATCAGTTGGGGGCGGGAGTAGTAGTGTTGATATGTGGCCAATATCCTCCTTGTGTATGTATAGTTCCTAGCTTGTGAGTGTTAATCATACACCTCACCTATGATTAACTAGGCCAATAGACCTTGTGCAAGTTCCCAAGTTGGCCACATGTCGAAGCTAGTACTTACTCACATAGTTAGTATAGATTCTTGACTCTCGTATATGAGATAACCTGCTTTACTCTTTCTTGCTCTTGTTTACAGTTTTACCATGCCATGCTATTTCATGTACACTTTACTTATTCTCGTCTATTCTTTCTATTTACTGTTACATAGTCTTTATCATTTACTGGAAACTGTTGTTAGTGATGTGTTCGTTCCAATCCTGACTGGATAACTATTTTTTAGGTAATGTTATGCCCCACACTTTGGATTTCATGATGACAAATCTCGATGTTCTTTTGGATCGTGAGTTGACCTCTTGTGAGCTCTAGGCCATATTCTTTTCTAGATTTATGTCTTGTTCATCAGATATGTCTCTGATACAATTCTTGATATGTATGATCATTTTATAGATTCCATTGTTGTCTTTCTTTCATATCTTCCTTAGCTGTATGTGATCTGAGTACATGATCTTTTAGTGGATCACAGAAATGTTTAGATATATTATTGGGTATGTGACAGCGTACTACCGCCGATACTGCGGCGTATGCTGGGTGTGGCCCACGTACTCGTACGCAAATATCCGGGTGCGGGTCATGACAGATGAACTTGATGCTCATTCTCAAACAAGCCCAAGATGCTCTCTCTCAAACAAGTCCAAGATGGTGGATGAAATGCTCTAGAATTATTTTGTGACAAACTATGCATGGCCACCATGCACAGTTTGAGGGAAGATGTTAAAGGATCAAACAAATTACAAGTTCAAGATTCAAGCTTATAAATTCAAACCTCCAACTCATCCATATCAATCATCATGGATAAGGAGGATATTTCTTGATTATATTATTTTTATCTTAGATTATTTTGTTCTATCTTTATTGTTACAAAATTTCTTATAAATAAGAAGGCCATCAATGTAATCATTGTGGTTGAGATTTTTAACCCACCTCTATTTGTTGATTATGAGATTTCCATCTATCTGTGTTATCTTTTTTCGTTTTTTTTCCTAAAACTTATTGATTCTCAATTCCTTAAATGATTCAATGGCGAAATCTTACAACAAGGAGTTAGCATAAGACATTTGGGAATCTCTTGAGAAACAAAATAAGGATAATAAAAATATGTCCAAAGTGTACTTCGTCAACAAATTTATAAAAATAAAATTTGAAGATGAAAAGACTATGTTGTCGCATGTCAAAGAGTTGATAAAGCTGCAACAGAAACTAGAGGAGGAAGCTATGCCTCAAGATGCCAAAGTCATGGTAGGAGTTATTATCTCCAAACTCCCTACCAGTTGGGATAAGTTTTCAACCGATATTTATATCGCAAGTAAAACTGAGATTCAACTAGAAGAACTTGTGTGGTGGATATATTGAGGATAAAGTTAGAAGTAAAATCAAAGTGGACACTCTGTCCAAGCAATTTGCTAAGGCCAACAATGTTGGAGAGTGAGAATGGACTCCAACCATCTAAGGGTGAAGTCAACTTCTTTTAAATCCATGCCTAGCAACGATGGGGCTTATTTCAATTGTGGCAAGAAATGCCACTTCAAGCCAAAGTCAAAACCAAAAGAACAATGAGCTTAACTTTGGTTTCTATGATCATGCAGGTTGACTCATTTGACGTGGACACAAATTGGTGGATGCAGGTGCATCTTACTGTATGTGTTCTAAGAAGGAGTTGTTCACCACATATGAACCTACAATATAGAAAGATTCAATGATGAATAAATCTTAAGCAGAAGTGTTAGAGATCTGGTCGGTGATGCTAAAACTGACTTCGGAAAAGTCATTTACCTTGGAGAATATGTAGCATGTTCATGTAATTGCTAAGAACCTGATCTCTAAAATTTTGTTGTGTACCGCAGGCTTGATGATGGACATCAACATAGGTCAGATGGTGATGTATAAATAAGCATACTTCGAAAAGCTTTATGTACCAAATGAATGTTCAAATTTTAAGTTATAACTTTTTGCTGAATGTTTTAATAAAGTATCCATTTTTTATTATTCTCTTGAGTTGTTACACAATAGACTATGGCAGGTACATTGTAAAAGAATTAACAAGATGTATAGTCGATTTAGGCCTTATCTCAAAATATGGAAGTAGGAAAGTAAAGAAATGTGAAGTCTGTGAACAGCTAAATTTATAAAAAAAAAAGTTCAAGTGGGTGAACCAAAGTACAGATCTTCTGAAGTTGGTGCACTCAGATATCTATGGTTTTAAGTACTTTTCACAAAGGCCAGGATGAAGTATTTTATTACATTCATCGACGACTTCTCAAAGTATGCTTTCATTCATCTTCTCAAATCAAAAGATGAAACATTGGAGAAGTTCAAGGACTTCAAGGCAAAAGCTGAACATCCAATAGGGTAACAACTAGAGAGACTCAGAAGCGATCGAGGTGGAGAGTATCATTCTCTTGAACCATATTGTTCTGCAAAGGACATGGAATTGTCAACAAAATGACTACTCCGTATTCCTCTTAATCTAATAAGTAGCAAAAAGGAAGAACCATATTTGACGGAGATAATGAACTCAATGTTGTTAACAAATGGTCTTCCAAACTGCTTCTAGTGAGAAGCTGCATTAACTGCCACTTTTATTCTCAATAGAGTGTTGTTTGCATAGTCAGACATCATCCCCAAGAACTCTGGTTCAAAGTCAGACCCAACTTGAATGTCATTCGAGTGGTGGGTGTCTAGCTTATGTGAACTTCCCGACATCAAGATTCAAAAGCTGTGAACGAGGACTACGAAGACAATATTCATGGACTATGCCAAAAAGAGCGACGCTCATGGATTCCTTGAATTGGAGTAAAATCAAATCATTGAGCCTCACGATGCTAAATTCTTTGAAGATAAGTCTACCAGCACAAGAATATTGTTCTTACAGATCTTCCAGAGAACACCTTCCAAAAGAGGTTGTAGTCCAAGAAGAAGTTGTAATTGTATATGCAATATTTGAACCAACACTCATTGAGCCACCTAAAAGCGAGTGAGGAGGTCGAAGGACTTGGGGGAAGACTTCATCACCTAGATTATTCGGGAGATGCTACGCATGGCAGTTAGTGTCAACATGGTAGTTGAACAACTGGAGATGAATGAGATGTGGAGAAGCTTTGGGGATTCAACATTGATGATAGTATGGAGCAGGAAGTCTGATTGAGGATCAGAGTCAATACTATCTTATCATGTTGTAGAGGGAGCCTGTTGAAAATCTAGCAAAATTCGAGTTGGATGGTAGTTTGGAGCGTCAGTGAAGGCAATGGATCAGTTCTAGCGAGATTGGTGCTCGATTGGAGCCAGAACAACACTACTGGCACCGACGATATACCTAGTACAATTCTTTATTTCTAGTAACTTTTTGGCATACAATATCTGCACATCCCGTGTATTTACGTGCATTGCAAAATTTTAGTAGTCTTTTTGCCTGTTGATCTACGTTTAGCTATCCAGAATAGTGTTGGCTATCTTATGAGCTAAACTAGGTTTTTCTAACCCTATTAAAGGGGTTAAGGGGGGTGTATCTTGTGTGCTCGACGAGGAGCTTAAAGGAGAGTCCAGCACTTCTACGAGGAAACTCGTGCTCACTCGTAGGTTGTTGCTCTTTAAGATAGAAGGAAGTTGTGATTGAAGTTTCGTCGACTTCATCAGAAAAATCATCATCAATGTCTTTAGTGGGTAACCGCTGCTAGGTACAATTATATAGGATTGAGGGTTTTGTGAACTTTTTGTAAATCTGAGTATCTTCCTTCTTGAAAACTAGTAAGGAGTCGTCTCTTCGGACGCCATATACATTGTAATAAATTCTTTCATCATATAATGAGTTGGAGTTTGTCCAGATGGCAAAGCCATCACATTGACGTTTGTATGATCTGTCTTGATTCTTGGTTAGCAGTTTGCGATTAGTTATCTTCTTTGTTCTTTGTTGTGGGATTACATGTGGTCGTTTCTCGTGATCCGTACTGTGCATCTCCGATTCACAACATGAGCCATCATATTAATCGCAGTACAGTATATGCATTAAGGAATATTTTGGTTAAAAAAAAGTCTAGTAAAGCTGTAATATACTATATGGGGTATCGGTATGTGAAGGTCATAGTGACATCACTTCTTTTAAAAACGTGAGATGTGATGACTGGTGGTTATAATTCAACTTAAAATTGCTGGGTACTTAGCCTAGGATGTCAGGTTAAATACCTATACGCTTATCTCAGAAAAAAAGGAGACAAATATATGATAATTCTTTCTGAGATGCATAATCTTCCAAGTATGTCAATTTATCTTGGAGGTATTCTAATCTCTTTGCTGTTTTGAATAGTATTTCTTTAAAGTAGACTCGAGAGCATTTTAACCACAATAAGACTTCTCACATTAGAATGGTTCATATCTACACAAAATAAATGAGAAAGATTTTATGACCTCTTAAAAAAATTTATGACTGGTTGTCAATCTTCCCTTCCAAACAAATTTCTAAGTTCACCATGATAGGTATGGAAAACAAAGCCCTCCTTATAAAAGTGGCCATGCAGTCCAAACTAAAACTATTAATGATATCTTGGTGATGATATTTTTTAATCTATTTATTTTATTTTTTTATATTATGTATAGAGATTTCATTTTGGAAGTTGGTTTCGAGTCCCTACGAGCTCAGGACTGGCCCAGCTTCCTTGTACCAAAAAAGTGATACATATAGTAAAGATGATAAATTTGCTACAACAGAATAAACTCGTCTTTGTAGCAATTAAGCCAAAGAGTAGACGTCTCTAAACCTTAATTGTAATGTTGTCAATTATTATAGAAGATATTGACTCTTTGTAACACCTGATTTTGTTTCTTTCACTCTGGATGTTTTCTTTTTATTCTTGATCTTGTGCATTTGTGTTATGCTATTTTATTCTTAGTTGATTGCTTTGTGTGCTACGAATTCCTGACAATAGTGACTAAAATACTGATCAGGAACAGGTATTCAATGAATATTGAATATCATTATAATTGGATATGAATTTATTAGTTTCAGATCTGATCGGTACCATTTCCGATTGAATCCGTATTTGCATCCGGATTTACACACCGAGCCTATTCCATTCCGATTTCTATGTTCAAAAACTAAAAATAAGGTAAAATATTTCTGGCTCTTGTGGTCAGCGAGGAGAGGTATAGCCTCCCTGGCTGGACGGACGATCTCAGAATCGAACCACGGGGGTGGTGTGGGTGTGTGTGTGAAAAATGAAACCAGTGGGCCCAAAAGGTTTGCAATGCAAACGTGTATAAAGTCCTGTGCGCTACGCCAGACATCTAAACAACTAAAAATAAGGTCCTATTTTAAGTAAACATAAAAAAATAATAATCATATATTAACGACGTGCAGTTTAATTTTTTTTTTCAAAAAAAACTCATATATGTAAACAAAATGAACAAAGAGAATATTTATTAACTTTCATGTATGACTAAAATTGTATTGTTCCAACGACTATAAAGGTTAAATATTAGAAAAATACTATTAGAACGTACAAATCTCTAGTCATTTGCATAAAAAATTTGTTAGCAAAGACAAGACGAACCATGTTGATCAAAATATTCAAATACATACTATAAATAATAATGTGAAAATATTATGATTTGAACCATTTTTTTAAACTGTGTTCTACTTGCAAATTAAAACTTTGTTCAACAATATATCGAGTTGTTTTTTGCAAACTAGTTTTTTTTTTGTGTGTGTGTGTGTGTGTGTGTGTGGTAGAGACTTAACCATATAATATGTCTCCATAGTGCTAATCAAATTAAGAATTTAAATTTTTTTTTGGAAAATACATCTCTTCCCCCCCATTCCACAAAGGCAAAAATAGTTACATATAAAAAAATATACATATTTTATTATTATATGTAGATGCAGGGGAGTAGAGACTTAGAGGTTTCTGGTTGTAAAAGCAATTTTCAGAAAATGAATTCAAATATTACTATATAATTATGTCTGCATATTGCTGATCAAATTAAGAATTCAAATTTTATTTTTGGAAAATATAGTCCCCCCATTTCACAAAGGCAAAAAAGTTGCATAGAAAAAAATATACACATATTATTAATATATGGACATGCAGCGGATCGAACCTTGTACCTCTTGCATGCAAGCAAGCACTCTACAATTTGAGCTACATTCCGATTTTTTTAAATTTATTTTGTCTACGTTTTTCTTATAAAATATTTGTAACAAAGTACTCCCAACGCCCGCTATATTTGCGGGCCATATTCCTTCGCCCACTATATTTGCGGGCCATATTACTTCGCACCATTGCACCATTTGAACAGAGCCAGACCTGATTAATACTAATTTATGCTTCTAACACTAGACCAGGTCATGGCTAAACTAAATTCATATATATATATATATATATATATATATATATATATATATATATATATATATATCAGTACTCAAATATAATATAATTTTAGTTAATTAATATGTAACTAAACTGATGTGAAAACATTACTTCAAACGTTAATTTCTAAAACCCCCCCCCCCCCCCCCCCTTAATATACTGAAAATTGCTGAGAAGCCCAATTTCGGGGTGGGCTTTTATGAAATGCCCACCCGCTGGATTATTTTTATGAAATGCCCAGAATTAAGTTTTTACACGTTAAATATTTCAAGATTCTCTCTAGTTGCTATGTATTTACAAAATTTGCCATTATCATAATTCCAAAAATACCCCTTCGCGTAAATTTGGACATCTATATATAATTATGAATTCGCAAACTCAGATTTGGATTGAGAAATTCGTATTCTTCTTCTTCTTCACGAGAAATTTGAAATCCATTGATATAATCTTTATTAGAGATCGCAGAATCGTTCGTAGTTCACTGTGGTTTTCGTCAGTCGAACGTCGATCATCCTTCATCATCATCGATCATCATCATCATCAACATCATCTTCGTGGTTTCCGGCGATTAGGTCAATTGTGGATAGAAGATCTTCTTCTCCGTCTTTTTATAGATCTTAAAACAAGATGAGAGTTCAGATCTGTAGAAATTCATCCATCAGCTTCGTATATCTCGAAATTTATGCTGAATTTGATTTTGTTATGAAGATTATTAACTTAGAAAATGTTAGTGAGATATTTAATCTTGTTATTTTATGCGAATAGCATTCTCCGTTATATTTTAAAGGAGAATGACAATTACTTCTTATAAAGATCATTAACCGTTTTGTTTTTAGGACGGAGAATGCCATTCTCCATCTTAATTAGGACGGAGAATGACATTCTCCGTTTTAATTTGAACGGAGAATGACATTATCCGTCTTAGTTAGGACGGAGAATGACATTCTCCGTCTTAATTAGGACGGAGAATGACATTCTCCGTTTTACTTTAGACGGAGAATGATCATTATAAGTTAGTTCCAACTGATGATATTTATTCTCCGTTATTTTTAGACGGAGAATAATCATTATTAGATGAGAATTTTATTGTTCTATTTGTGGCCTCTTATGTTTTTATGTTATCAGGGGGAAGATATGGAATCAAGTTGTTTAGTTAACATTTGTTTCAAGGGAGACATAGTTTTCTCCGTGTCACACATGAAAGTACCGTGGATTTTTTAAAGAATAAAGTGTGCGATCGATGGACTTCTTTGGATCCACTTTCATTTCGTTTCAGGTTTTTGCACTCTGATGGGACTGAACTGTATGTTGAAAGTGATTTTTGGCTTCGCTCATTGGTTGGTGGGTTTTAACGGTACTCATGATGTGAGTTTTGATCTATTTGTGGAGCAAATATACTCTCAATGTTCTTCATCAACATCTTTTCCTTGTCAAAGCTTTCACATGGGACCTTCGTCTTCCTCCTCTAGTTCTTTGAGTAGATCTTCTCCTACTGTAAAGGACAAACGAGTAGTACAATTTTATGAGGGCTCAACTGAGACAGTGAAGAAGAGGAAATCGGATATGTGGCCTGGATCAATTACTGGTGTTGGTCAGATTTTTCTAAATGGTGTTGAAGAAGTTAGGAATGCTGTTAGAAAGGTATGTTTTGAATCTCGTCATCCATTTCACATTTTGAAATCTGAGCCGGGGAGGTATACTGTTTGCTGCAAGAATTACAAGACACATGCTTGTTGTGGAGCTTCCATGCTATATCTATTTCGAAAGATAATCAAATTTTTGAGGTGAAGAGGTATGTGGGAGAACATAATTGTGGAGCTGGCTATATGGATAAAGGTAATCAGGTTGTTCCAGCAAGTTTGTGAAAAGTTTGGTTAGTGACATTGTTCGGATGCATCCTAAAAAGTCAGCAAAATCTGTTGTCGATGATTTCAAGGTCGACTACGGCTTATCTGTTACCTACGGGCAGGCATACCATGGCATTAGGCTGGTGCACCAGGAAATGTACGGAGATGATGTTAGATCTTACAGTGACTTGTGTTGGTATGTCAACAAGGTAAAGGAAACCAATAATGGTTCCGTTATCGACTTCCAGAAAGATGATTTATCAATGAGGTTTGAGCGGCTTTTTCTTTCATATGGGGCTTGCGTAGAAGGCTTTCAATATTGTCGTCCAATGCTATATTTGGATGCTACTTTCCTTACAGGTAGGTTTAGAGGATGTTTGATGTCTGCTACAGCGAAGAATGGTAACCAACAGTTCTACCTATTGCATACGGTATAGTCTCAGGCGAAGATGGCGATAATTGGGAATGGTTCCTTAGAAATCTAAAGAATGTTGTTGGATGTAGTAGGCGTATTGTTTTTCTTTCGGATCAAGGCACTGGTCTAGTTTCTGAAGTCCCTAAAGTGTTTCCTAATGATTACCATAGCTATTGCTATTATCACATGAAGAATAACATACCGATGAAAGAGAAAGGAAATGAAAGATTGTATCCGCATGTACTTGAAGCTTGAGGCAAGCAGTATATGCTCTAACTCCAGGTGTGTTAATGAGACAGATATATGCACATTTTTTATGCATTTACCATTAATTTAACAAGGAGAATGACCATTCTCCGTGTCAGTAAGACGGAGAATAGTCATTCTCCGTTTCAATCACACGGAGAATGACCATTCTCCGTCCAACATAGAACGGAGAATAGCATTCTCGTTAGCTTTTGAACGGAGAATGGTATTCTCCGTCTTGCATAGAACGGAGAATATCATTCTCCGTTAGCTTTTGAACGGAGAATGACTATTATCCTTATAAGAATGCACTTATTTTTTCATAATTTTGTGAATTGACCTAATTCTTTATTACTTATTTGTTTTTCTGTATAAAGGTGGGTATAGACAAGCAATCAAGAAGATTTATGATCTGAATTGTGGTCATATTGTGAATTGGATGAATAACAAAAACCTGAACACTGGTCAAACGCATTCTTCCCGGGATGTAGATACGGTGAGGTTGCTTCTAGTTGTGCAGAGTCATTCAATGCATGGATAAAGGCTGAGAAGAAATTGCCTATTTCAGCAATTGTAAATGTCATCCGTGTGAAGAGGATGAAGATGATTTCGGATCGCCACAAGGATGCAATTGGTTTGAATAGCAAATTGACTCCATACGCTGAGGATATGCTGAAGCAGCTTACAGATGATGGCATGTGTTATAGGGTATATCGGTCCGGTGATTTCGAATTTGAGGTGATCGCAGATACTTCCTCCCACATGGTGAATCTTCTTGATTGTCATTGTAGTTGTCGTAGATGGAAGGTATATGGATTCCCATGCAGCCATGCAATACAATGCATCAGAGTTGGTTCAGATAAATCTGTTTACGACTTTGTGGAGCAGTATTGGACATCAGATTATTACCGGAAGTTATATTCATGTGCTATTCGTCCTGTTCCAGATTGCGAAAAATAGTTTGAAAATAATCCACTGATGTTGTTCTACCCCCTGTTCCGAAACGTGGTCCTGGACGACCAAAAGTGGACCGTTACAAGAGCAAATATGAGAACAAGGGAAAAGAGAAGAGAAAGATAAGGTGCCAGAATTGTTTTGAATTATGCAATCACAATCGCAGCACTTGTCCTCTGCCTCCACGTGCTGCTACGGTGGTCGAGGGGGCAGCGCCCCCTCGTTAATACATACAAATATATTCCTTCTTTTATATAACTGGAAATTGTTTTTTGAATACATATCTTACATTTTTTGATATCAATGGTAATAGTTTGAATTCTGCATATCAGCATAAGAACTTATTCTCCTTTATACTCTCTGACTTTATAATGTATTGAATGACCATTCTCCGTGTGTTTTAACACAGAGAATAATCATTCTCCGTTTTAGATACACGGAGAATGGCCATTTATAAGTCAAAAATAGGAGAATAATCATTCTCCGCGTGTTTTAAAACGGAGAATGCCATTCTCCGCGTCAGTAAGACGGAGAATGCTCATTCTCTAGGTCAAAATACAAGCAGAATGGCATTCTCCGTCTCTTTTGACCCGGAGAATGACATTCTCCGTCTATTTGGACACGGAGAATGGCATTCTCCGCGTCCCTAAGACGGACAATGTTGCTTTCTAGGTCAAAAATACAAAGATAGTTATTCTCCGCGTGTTTTAAAACGGAGAATGCCATTCTCCGCGTCAGTAAGACGGAGAATGCTCATTCTCTAGGTCAAAATACAAAGAGAATGGCATTCTTCGTCTTTTTTGACCCGGAGAGAATGACATTTCTCCGTCTCATACGAAACGGAGAATTGTATTCTCCGCGTCCCTAAGACGGACAATGTTCCTTTCTAGGTCAAAAATACAAAGAATAATCATTCTCCGCGTGTTTTAAAACGGAGAATGCCATTCTCCGCGTCAGTAAGACGGAGAATGCTCATTCTCTAGGTCAAAATACAAAGAGAATGGCATTCTCCGTCTCTATTGACCCGGAGAATGACATTCTCCGTCTATTTGGACACGGAGAATGGCATTCTCCGCGTCCCTAAGACGGACAATGTTCTTTTCTAGGTCAAAAATACAAAGAATAACCATTCTTCGCGTGTTTTTAAAACGGAGAATGCCATTCTCCGCGTCAGTAAGACGGAGAATGCTCATTCTCTAGGTCAAAATACAAAGAGAATGACATTCTCCGTCTCTTTTGACCCGGAGAATGACATTCTCCGTCTCATACGAAACGGAGAATGGCATTCTCCGCGTCCCTAAGACGGAGAATGGCCATTTATAAGTCAAAATAGAAGGAGAATAACCATTCTCCGCGTGTTTTAAAATGGAGAATGCCATTCTCCGCGTCAGTAAGACGGAGAATGCTCATTCTCTAGGTCAAAATACAAAGAGAATGGCATTCTCCGTCTCTTTTGACCCGGAGAATGACATTCTCCGTCTCATACGAACGGAGAATGGCATTCTCCGCGTCCCTAAGACGGAGAATGGCCATTTATAAGTCAAAATAGAAGGAGAATAACCATTCTCCGCGTGTTTTTAAAACGGAGAATGCCATTCTCCGCGTCAGTAAGACGGAGAATGCTCATTCTCTAGGTCAAATACAAAGAGAATGGCATTCTCCGTCTCTTTTGACCCGGAGAATGACATTCTCCGTCTCATACGAAACGGAGAATGGCCATTTCTAAGTTCCAAATGCACACATTATAGGTTTGTATTAACACAGATAATGACATTATAGGTTTGAATCAAACAACAGAACTTTAACAAACAGATTTACATATATAGAACAATGTAAATTAGTCGTAAAATTGAATTTTAATACAAAGGAAAACAAATACATTACAAAGAAACCTGACAAACAGAATATATACATTGAATTTGTTAGCCAATTTACATTGTCATTTTACAAAAGGAATTGCACATTTACTCATAAGCAAAGCCTTAGCCAAATCTAGCCTTCTCTTTACAATAGTATTGTGAACTTGTTTGTTTGTTTTCTTCCGTAAATCAAATGGATATCTCGACAACTTTTCAATATAATATGAAACATACAGAAGGCAGCTGGGTGTTAGTTGCTGTGGACATCTTTGCAAACCTTGAGCTCTGTTGTTTCATATTCCGAGATTGCTGGGCTTTTATTACTCATCAATGCAATCTTCTTTATTATAATTGGCTCAATTTTATTCTTCATGTATACTGCATCCTGGATTCCCTTAGCGCCCGTGTTTTTCCGTCAATGAGTTGTAGTGCGTCCAAACATAGGAGCTGAAGTTGAATGCCAGCAGCGTATAGTGTTTATTCTCCTCGCGGAAGAGTGGCACGAATAGCCATTCAATGTCATCTTCCAGCTCCATTATAAAATCTTCTATATCAACTTTGAAATTGTACACTGCTCCTTCTGTTGGATTTTCTTTATCGATAATCTTGGCAGTACCCTGTTTTCCAGAAGAAAAAAAATAAAATAATAACATGAGTTAGTTTTTTACAACACTATTAGTAGCTGTACACATTAATATTTATTTTTCAGTTTCGATTCTTACCAATGAATGGGGCATCATGATTGCAAACCATTTACATTGTGCACCCTGCGAGCTTGACTGAATGTTCTGCCTTAATTCGGCTTGAACGTCGTTCATAAGCTTTATTAGGTAGTTCATAACACCGGCTTCTATATCCGCCTCATTTATAATGTCTTGAAAATCTTTAGCACTTAACAACATGCTGACATCATTATTTCTTCTTCTTATTTTACACTCTTCTGGAGCACTTGGAAAGTACATATATACATAATCACTGCACATAAATTTAGTTTCGATTATGATAATAATATAGGCTAATGATAAAATTGCAATAAAAATAACTCCAATAGAGAATGATCATTGCACTTGGAAAGTACATATATACATAAGTATTCTAAACAGAAATTGGTTCAAGTTTAGAATACTTACGTTGGAGACATCCTTCTTGTGTATACGATGCTCCTGTATACTTGCTTCAGCTCATCGTCTGCAACGTTCCAAAGTCTGAGCTTCGGACATTGCATCAGCATTTTCCCATCTCTAACAAGCTTTGCTGTTTGAGGAGATTCTTCCTCAAGTTCTTCAGGAGCTGACATCTCCTTTTATTGTCGACCTTCTCGGGGCTGGAAGGAGCTTTTTTTTCCCAGCAGGAGCTACATTCTTACTGGGACTAGTAGCAGCTTTTCTTTTCCGACCAGGACCTGCCTTCTTACTTGTTGTAGCATCGGATGTTTTCTTCTTTTGCAATGTAGTAAAATCATCCTCATCTGCAGCAGGTACATTTGATCTTGTGTAATGCTTCTGGGGAACTGCTTGAGTATCCCCTCTTTCCAATGCTCTAGCCATTGCTTCAAGGTTAACTATTGTATCGTTCTTATTCTTGACTTCGTCATTCAACGAGGCAACTTCCTCTAGAAGTCTGTTATTATCATTAGTTAGCTTTTCATTCTCTTTTTTCAGCTCCTCTGTCATTTTCACTGATATAAAAACAAACAAGAACAAGAGGTATGATGTCAATATTATATAATCTTCTTTTTAAAAACAATGTCATTCTCCGTGTCAATTTAGACGGAGAATGACATTCTCCGTGTCAAAATAGACGGAGAATGACATTCTCCGTGTCAAAATAGACGGAGAATGTCATTCTCCGTTTCCAAATAGACGGAGAATGACATTCTCCGTGTCAATTTAGACGGAGAATGACATTCTCCGTATAATATTAGACGGAGAATGTCATTCTCCGTGTCAAAACATACGGAGAATGATCATTTCTATGTCAAAATACAGAAAATGTCATTCTCCGTGTCAAAATACTAGCGGAGAATGTCAAAATAGACGGAGAATGTCATTCTAAGTGTGTTTTAATACGGAGAATGACATTCTCCGTCTATTTTATAACGGAGAATGGTCATTCTCCTTGTTAGATACATGTAATTACAGATTAAAATAGACAAAAAATATAAAATCTTACCTTTTAGAAGTAGCTCCTCAACATGTTGACGAAGCTTCTCATTATCAGCAGTAAGCTCAGACTTCTGCTTTCTCAGGGAGTCTAGTTTCGACCCCCTGTGCCTCCAGTTCCTCAACTCGCTTAAGGAGTTTCTTGTTATCATCAATAAGGAGCGATTTCTCGTTCCTTAAAGAGTCTAACTCCTTCTCCAAGCCATCAGTAACGAGCCCCACAGCACGTTGTTGGGCTACATCTGCCGCTAGTTGCTGGGCTCTTTCCTGGAGTTGCTCATTCTCAGCGATAAGCTGAGATTTCTCCTGCAAGACACGCAACATATCTACATTGTCAGCTGTAGAGGGTGCTGGTGCTTGAGCTTCAGCTTGAGCTTCTTCTTCATCAACAGAATTGTCTCCACCTTCTACATATTGCTGCTCTGCTGGGACTTCTTCAAGTTCATCAACATTCAATGCAACAATATCCTTGAATATCAAATCTGAATCCATTTTAGCACCTTGATATTCATTTTTTAGGAATATTGAGATTTTATTCCCATCCCATGTGCAGAATCTCGGAGATGCGACTGTTGGTTTGCACTTCCTTTCTACCAGTCGACTGTGCTCTGCAAACCAATACAAGAAGTATATCGTACAACCTTCAATCTTCTTGTACGATATATCAACATCACCATCTTCAGATTTTGTGACAGCCCTCTTTATGCTATCCATAACGTACCCCAGTATAATCCGAGGCCAACAGATGCTTTTTATAACATCTGTGCTCTCCACCAGAGCGAAGAACTTGTATGGCAAGTTCGACCCCCCCATTCTGGTGAAGAATGCTGTTTGGCACAAGTTGAATACTATTAACTTGGCCACCTCATCGGGACTTGCATTTTCGCCCCCCAGCAGCTCTAATATCCTTTTTCTAACTTCAGCGTTTGAGACTTCAGCACCTTTGCCCTTGGAATTTTTCAGCAATCTTGTGAAGTGTTTTGTACACATGCTGAATGAGTCTGCTGGTGGGGGGGTCTTCTGCTTCTCAGTGATGATCTTCAAATACTTATCATCAACTTCAGTGTCATCATTCATTGGCAGACCGAAAATGGTTGCCATCTCATCAGCAGTTGGTGCTACTTTGACACTGCTGCTCAATTGGAAATATCCAATTCCATCTTCTTCCAAATAAGTCCCCATCAACTTCTCCAGACCTTGGGTGACTTTAGATAGTTCTGATTTTTTCACCTTATTTCTGTAGAATACATCTACGAAGTCGTAGAATCCTACATTCTTCAAGCTTTCGACAACTGCTTCAGGCAAATGGCGAAACTTTTCCTTCACCTCATCCATGAGAGAGAGTACTGGGGTGAATGTTGCACGGAAAAGTCTTTTCGTCTCTGTTCCTGACAGTTTTTTTTCCCTAAAAACAACAACAATTAGGTTTACGTCAACATTCTTCTTTATTATAATAAAGAGAAAGCCATTCTCCGTCTAATATTAGACGGAGAATGTCATTCTCCGTGTCAAAATAGACGGAGAATGAGCATTCTCCGTTTTGTATTCAAACGGAGAATGCCATTCTCCGTGTCAAAATAGACGGAGAATATCATTCTCCGTCTATTTTGACACGGAGAATGGCATTCTCCGTTTTGTATTAACACGGGGAATGACATTCTCCGCGTGTTTTTAAAACGGAGAATGCCATTCTCCGCTTTAGAAAGACGGAGAATGCTCATTCTCTAGGTCAAAATACAAGGAGAATGACATTCTCCCTTTATTTTGTCCCGGAGAATGAGCATTCTCCGTCTAAGTAAGGCGGAGAATGCCATTCTCCGTCTCATATTAGGCGAAGAATGCTCATTCTTTAGATCAAAATAAAGGGAGAATGCCATTCTCCGTTTTAAAATAGACGGAGAATGCCATTCTCCGTCTCAAAATAGACGGAGAATGTCATTCTCCGTTTTGTTTTAACACGGGGAATGGCATTCTCCCTTTATTTGACCCAGAGAATGACATTCCCGTCTCAATAAGGCGGAGAGAATGCTCATTCTCTAGGTCAATTACAAGGGAGAATGCCATTCTCCGCTGTGTTTGTTAATCGAAGAATGCCATTCTCCGCGTTAGCAAGACGGAGAATGCTCCTTCTCCGCGTCAGTAAGACGGAGAATGCTCATTCTCTAGGTCAAAATACAAGGAGAATGCACTTCTCCCTTTATTTTGTCCCGGAGAATGAGCATTCTCCGTCTAAGTAAGGCGGAGGAGAATGCCATTCTCCGTCTCTAATTAGGCGGAGAATGCTCATTCTTTAGATCAAAATAAAGGGGAGAATGCCATTCTCCGTTTTAAAATAGACGGAGAATGCCATCTCCGTCTCAAAATAGACGGAGAATGTCATTCTCCGTTTTGTTTTAACACGGGGAATGGCATTCTCCGTCTCTTTTGACCCGGAGAATGCCATTCTCCGCGTCAGTAAGACGGAGAATGCTCATTCTCTAGGTCAAATTACAAGAAGAATGCCATTCTCCGCGTTAGCAAGACGGAGAATGCTCATTCTCCGCGTCAGTAAGACGAAGAATGCTCATTCTCTAGGTCAAAATACAAGGAGAATGACATTCTCCCTTTATTTTGTCCCGGAGAATGAGCATTCTCCGTCTAAGTAAGGCGGAGAATGCCATTCTCCGTCTCAAAATAGACGGAGAATGCCATTCTCCGTTTTGTTTTAACACGGGGAATGGCATTCTCCGTCTCTTTTGACCCAGAGAATGCCATTCTCCGCGTCAGTAAGACGGAGAATGCTCATTCTCTAGGTCAAATTACAAGGAGAATGCCATTCTCCGCGTCAAAATAGACAGAGAACGTCATTCTCCGTTATAAAATAGACGGAGAATGGCATTCTCCGTGTCAGTGAGACGGAGAATGTTCATTTCTCTATGTTAATGCAAGAAGAAAGTTCATTCTCCGTCTATTTACAGACGGAGAATGTCATTCTCCGTCTCATATTAGGCGGAGAATGCTCGTTCTTTAGGTCAAAAACACAGAAATGAACATTCTCCGTGTGTTTAAACACGGAGAATGCCATTCTCCGTCTCAAAATAGACGGAGAATGGCCATTTCTAGTTCAAATGACACAGAAAGGGCATCCTCCGTGTATTTTATAGACGGAGAATGATCATTTTCATTTGCTGCGTCAATATAAACGGAGAATGAACAAGACTCAAAGTTTTACCTTTTTTCTTCCCTTCTTCTTCATCTTCTTCTTCTCCCCCTGCTACTGCTTCTTGTTGTTCTTGATCTTGTTCTTGTTGTTCTCCGTGTTCTTGTTCTTCTACTGCTTCTTGCACTTCTTTTTCTTTTGGAGCATTTCGTCTACGAGCAACCTTCTTAACTTTCTTCCCTCCTTTCTGTTGTTTTCCAACTACTTCTTCTCCTTCTTCTCTAACTTGGTCTACTTCCATTGCTGATGATTGCGACATTGTGATGGAGATTCGCTGGCGATTTCTTGTAAGAAATTTCTAAGATTTTTGGAGGAGATGACCTAAAATCGCAACAGAACAGAGTATGGAAGAGGAGGGAGCGATAGAGACACTTTTTTGAAGAGTCTGGAATCGAACCGTTTTTCATAAAACTTGCTGGGTTTGTTGATATTCTTAATAAATTAGAAGGGCAAAAGGGTCATGCCGTGCCCTTTTTTTAATTTTTAAGTTAATGCTGGGCACGCGATGAAAGTTTATTTTGGGGTGGGTTTTTCATAAAACTTTTTAAATTTTTGGGCATTTCATAAATTTTCCCCTTAATATATATTCGCATTTATTTTATCCATATCTATTTCTTCTTGTACGGGATGTGAATCCCTTTTTCTGCCTAATTATGGGTATCAACTTTTATTTCCGATTTTCGAACATTATTTGTATGGGATCCGCACCCTTCATTTTATGGTTATGTTCTTTTTTAAATGAGTAACACGTCGCACAATATCCGAACTAAATCTCTCATAATGCAATGCACTTATGGTATTCTAATTATTCTCAATATCTTCGTGAGCTCTTCTAATATTATATATATTTATCAGAGTTCAGCACACACATACAACATACACCAGGTTAATTAATTATGTGGGATCGATGCCACCTCTAAAGGTGGGAGTGAATAGAGTGTAGCGGAAGTAATATTCCCAATAAAAATTAATACAGGTAAAGGCAAGTAAAGATAGATAATTAATGCAATATGTAAAACATTAATTAAATAGTGAGATAGAAGCAATACAAAAACCGAGATTTATCCTGATTTTTCTCTGAGGACTAGTTCAGGCTCGAATACTCTTGATCGATGTTAAATCCACTATTTGAAATAGTAGTTACCGCGTGCTTTACTCTGAAGGACACGCTGACTTCTTACAACGTCATATTTTTATCCGAAACCATGAGCAAACTTAAACACTAACTGAATCGCTTTTATACGTCAAGCTTGTACAACTCGAACGCTTCTAATCTGAACACACCACATTTAAAAGAATGAGAGTTGTCTTAAAAAAGTGAAAATTGATAGCTCTTTGTGATAGGATGGCTTAGAATGAATAGAGAAGATAAAGAATGAGATGAGTGAGTAAAATGAAAAAACTCGTTTCAATTTATAGTATTTTTTGAATCAGAGTTCAGACAGAACTCGATTAGGTAACATTCAAATTTTCGAACGATTGAATCCAAAAGAATAGTTATTCATTCTGACCAGGAGACCGAATTCGGGTAATAGGTTTTAAGAATGTTCTTTGGGTTAAGAATGTGTTTTTGGGTATTGGTTTGGTTTGGTATGAGTGGGTTTTGTTTGAGTGAGGATGTTCATCTAAATGCCAGTGATATTCGACTCACAAAAACCTAGAGTCAATAAAAGAAAAAAAAATACAAAATAAATTGACAAAATCTTGCTTGATGATGATAGTTGCGGTCTTCTGTAGTCTTCTTACTTTACATATCAGATTCGAAGTTTTAAGTCAACTATCAAAATCATGTTGATCATAACTACATGGGCCAACAATCTCTCCCATTTTGATTTACTTTACATATCAGATTCGAAGTTTTAAGTCAACTATCGAAATCATGTTGATCATAACTACATGGGCCAACAATCTCTCCCATTTTGATAATTTGACAAAACTACGATTGATACTTAACAAATGTTCATCTGGTACGAAAGTAGCTTAGTATAGTGGTACAGTGGCCTTTGTACATTAGCTTGCTTCCCCCGCAATAAATGACCAAGTCCCCAGAGCATTTGGAATCTAGCAAAAATATCTCAAAACAAGTCTTCAGAGCAATGTATGTATTATTCAATTTGTTCAAGTATAATCAAGAATTATTGTCACTACTACATTTCTAATTTGAGGGTATTTTTGTCATTTTTAAGGTTATTTGAATTTATTATAATTTATTTGAATTTATGGGAATTTTTAGGATTTATTTTGGAATTATTTGAATGATGGTTGACTAGGTTGACTTTGACTAGCATTGACTTTGGTAGACTAACCTAGAAGCTAACCCTAGTTGTGTTTAGACTTGGTTAGGTCATGTAACCCTAGTTAGACTAGAGTTAACCTATGGTTAGTCATTAAACTCAAGTTAGAATAGAAAGGCTTTTAGTCATAAGTCATGACTTATGGTTTTGAACCATTGATTTAGGTAACAAAGCCCAAAGCCCATAGCTATTGCCAAACCCTAACCCTAACTTAGTGTGGCCGGCCAGCCCACCTAGGGAATCCCACCCTATAAATACTCTCCTCCATTCAGGGCTAGCCTCTTTTAGGAAAGAACAAGTTTAAGGAAGAGGTATTTTCCCAACTTCTTTAATTCATAGAAATTCTATTTTATTTCCTTTTTCCCTCAAACAAATTACATTAGGTTCTAAATCACCTATACTTGCTGTTTGTGGTGTTCAATCTCAGTTTGTGGACAATTTGGGAGAGTTTGGCCATCAAGAGGAACACCCCCTATTAAAGCTTTTCTTGCATTTGGACACCAATAGGTAAAACTATCTAAACACCATTAAAATTCCAATTTCTTTGCATATTTGGAAAGCCCTAGGTCTACCCTAACTGTAGGTATACCCAAACCTAGGTTTCGTGTCCATTTCGTGTCCTAAATGGACACGTATCAGTCCCTACTTGTAGGTGTTTGATGAAATGCCCCAAAGGGCATTTCGATGTGGTTTTTAAATTATTTTTGAATAGAAATTATTGATTTGGTGTGGTTTATGGATTTCTATGGGACTGAGCTGCATTTAGTATCGTGTCATGTCGGGTTTTGGACACGAACACGCGGTTAAGATACTGTGCACGCTGTCCTGCTACTCGAGGGCTGTATCGGACACAACACGTAACCACTGGACACGAAACTCGACACACGCCTTGGGGCAGTGTCTGACATGCCACGTATCAAGTTTCAGATGACCACGTGGCGTGTCGAGGGAGAAATCATCATCGCACTGATTTTTGCACTGACTGTTCAGTCGTTTAATCGCGCTCTGATACGCGCGTTTTGGACACGACTCGGGGACACGTGACCCAAACCAGGGTGACACGTAGGAAGCCCTATGTGTGGCGAACCTAGGTGCATGAGTTCGTGTCCTGGTTTGGCCTGTGTCGGGTGCACGACACGCGTGCACTCGTGCACGATGCAGTGTCTGTTTGAATGTTCTGTGTGTGTCTGTTTGGGTCTTTTCGTGTTGGACACGTCGTGTCACATTGTGGTGGACACGAAACACTTCCTATGACACATGCACACCCTATATTATGTTGACCAACCTATTAGATTAACTGTTTAGCGGATTTTAATTCGATTTTGGAAAAACTCCTATTTTACTGATACATGTTTACTGTTGGGGTGAATTTGAGTTTTGATATTTTAATTAAACTATTGAGTGATTAATTAGTGTTGTAATCACACCTGGGATTAGCTAACAGGTGAGGGTTTATGCTAGGCATAAGATTTAGCTTCAATTTTGTTATTTGGCTTTCGAATTTTTAATGTAATGTTAGGACTGATACACATTTGCTGAGTGTACATTTTCCTGAGTTTTATTCATTTTTCCTGAGTTGTGCTAGCTCCTACTGATTTCTAATCGTGTTAAATTGTTGTTTCATTAGCCTACATGTGTTAGAGTTGTAGTCCATGTTAGCATTGATCTGTGTGATGCAATGGGTCATTGGAATCGGGTTTGGTATACTAACTGTCAAGTTGATTTGGGTTTAAAGTTTGCCTTAAACTGTCAATTGATTTGTTTCCTGAGTTGAATGGCATTCCTAATTTTGTGTGATTTCTCAAATGTTGATTAGTTCACCTGCTTGTATTAGGCTAAGGGATATTAGTTAGGTTGGTGTTTGACAGTAGGTTATGGAAATCGATTTTTAATACTGGAACTGTTTGATGAGTAGGCACAAAATCTGAATTGACACACTGTTTAAACCCATAAACCTGATACAAATGGTAACTGCTATGTTACATTGAACCTTCACTCACTGTTTTGTGACTCACTCCATATTCCTGAGCACACATGTTTTCCTGTCACACACAAATCAGTGCACTCACACACACAGGGTTCCTTTTTACTCTTGGCGCTACACATGGACACCCACAGTCACACACAACTGACACCTACACACACACCCTTGCCATGCTTTTACACACTTTAACACTATGACATAACATTGACACTCTATACACTATGCCATGATTCATTTTCCTGTCACACATTCCTTAAACACCCACACACACATGTAAAATCTGAGAACACCTTTCACTGTTCTCAAACAGTTGACACACACACTCACTTGTTACACACTCTCACTCATATATTTCATGCACACACATAGCCCTCTTATATCTATATATATATATATATATATATATATATATATATATATATAGGCATGCACCACTATACCTTAGCTATATATAACGTGGCATTAGTATATATATATATATATATATATATATATATATATATATATATATATATATATATATATATAGCTTCTTTATGTATTGTTCTTGAATGCCTAGTATAGATAACTTGAATATTGGTCAAGTGTGACTTATGAATATGTGTGTTGGCTTGACTTAGGCTTGGATAGCCATGAATTGATGGAACTGGGGATTCCCAGGACCCTTCCTTTGGTGTACGTATTGATCGATAGAAAGTTAAACAGATCTAATACGTGTTCTAACCCTTCATAGACGGAAACTAGGGTTCACGAATTATACCTGCGGCGGAAAAGAGACAAGTAATTCCTGGCAATCTCGAGCGGACGACCCCAAGATCTTCTTTACGTATTCCTTCCTCAAGTTGGACGTCGTGTGGGCGACGATCTCCCAACCTTTTCTTCTCCTTGGCAGCCCTCTCTTTCTCTCCTTACGTGAATCACGAATTTAGAGAAAGTTTCAGATTTCTGATTGGTAATATGACGGCCAGAGAATAGAGGATATATATAGGCTACGGCAGGGACCATGAGGAGAAATTAGGGTTAGGCCTCCTAACGGATCTGGATATCCTGTGTTCAGCCCGAACACACAATCCAGGCCCATTAACAATAGCTCGGTCCACTAATGAGCTATTGTTGCACTACCTCCCTAATCCCAAATTATGTTTGTGAGCTCCTTTATTATGTGCTCGTTTGGCTCTCCATGTTAAGATATCGTATGTCCGTCGATCAAATTAAGTTACTGACAACTATATTGATTCGACATCTTTTATCCTTAAGTAGTACCGCTCAACTTTATTTGTCATGTCGGATATAATCCACCTGCAGGGTTTACATGACAATCCTTATGAGCTCCTTAAGGGGACATCATCAACCCGATGTATCGGGACATGGATTCCATTTATAATCAACAGTCCATCATACATATAATGTTATGACCCAATTCATAGAGGTTGTTGATCCATAATGAATCTCACTCTTTTATGAGTCAAAATAATGCACACTGCATATACATGTCCGTTATTATATCCGGGTTAAGAGCACAAGCATCCATAATAACAGAGGTGTTTGTTCTCTTATGTAGTCAGTACAAAGAGAACAACCTCAAGTGGTCCTGTTCAATACACACAAAGTGTACTAGTGTAAACCTATGGTCAAGATAGACTAATACCAGATTACACTACAACCTTTCCAATAGATTGTCCAAGTCCATCTAGGTTGTGAACTATTTACATACTCCATAGGGAACTGATAATATGATCTTCTGTGTGACACCACACACCATATTATCTACAATATAGAATATCAGACATTTGCATTAACACTTGCAACAAATATAATATGCAAACATTTGCCCATATGATTCTCATTCAAAATTTAAGGAAATAAGGTTACTAAAAAGTGATGCTTTTAGTATATAACCCTAACAATATCCCACTTATACTCAAAGCATTACTTTTCAGTATACTGTTACAAATCTCCGACTTATACTTAAAGCCATGCTGCTACACATCTGACTTCCATTCCCTCAACATGACTATCAAAAGCCTTAGCTGGTAAGCTCTTTGTAAAGGGATCAGCTAGGTTGTCGGCTGATGCTATCTTGATCATAGCAACTTTTCCTTTCTTTACGAAATCTCGTATCAGGTGGTACTTGCGCTCAATGTGTTTGCCAGTCTTATGGGCTCGTGGTTCCTTCGAGTTTGCAACTGCACCACTATTATCACAATAAAGTGTAATAGACTTAGGCAAACTGGGTACCACATCCAAGTCCAACAGAAAGTTTCTGAGCCAAACCGCTTCTTTGGTTGCCTCAGAGGCTGCCAAATACTCGGCTTCCATGATAGAATCAGCAATACATTTTTGCTTGATACTCCTCCACACAATGGCTCCACCTCCCAATGTAAACACATAACCTGAGGTAGATTTCCTGGAATCCCTATCTGACTGAAAATCTGAGTCTGTATACCCCAAGGAAACTAAACTATCTGCCTGGTAAACTAGCATATACTCTTTAGTCCTTTTCAGGTACTTCAAAATATGCTTTACGGCAGTCCAGTGCTCTTGTCCTGGGTTAGACTGATATCTGCTGACCATGCCTACGGCAAAGCAGATGTCTGGTCGCGTACATAGCATTGTATACATTAAGCTTCCTACTGCTGAAGCATAAGAAACTGCCTTCATGTTCTCTATCTCTTTAGGTGTCCTCGGACACTACTCCTTTGATAGAGCAATTCCATGTCTAAAAGGTAAGAAACCTTTCTTAGAATTTTGCATACTAAAACGAGTTAGTACAGTATCGATATAGGAAGCTTGGGATAAGTCCAACATCTTTTTCTTGCGATCTCGTAGAACTTTGATCCCAAGGATGTGACCTACTTCTTCCAAGTCCTTCATATCAAACTGTTTGGATAACCATACCCTTACATCAGATAACACCTTCACATTGTTTCCAATGAGCAAGATGTCATCCACATAAAGTACTAGGAACACCACCACGTTTTCGTCACACTTTTTGTATACACATGATTCATTCTGACATTGATCAAATCTATAGGATTTTATCACCTGATCAAAATATATGTTCCAATATCTGGAAGCTTGCTTAAGTCCATAAATGGACTTCTTGAGCTTACAAACAAGATGCTCCTGGCCCTTTTCAATGACCCCGTCTGGTTGCTTCATATAGATGTCTTCCTCAAGACTTCCATTAAGGAAAGCTATTTTGACATCTATTTGTCAAATCTCATAATCGAGATGAGCTGCAATAGATAAAAGAATCCGGATAGACTTAAGCATGGCTACAGGAGAAAAGGTTTCCTTATAATCGATACCCTCTCTTTGAGTAAAACCTTTTGCTACAAGCCGAGCTTTAAAGGTTTCAACCTTACCGTCTGATCCTCTTTTTCTCTTATAGACCCACTTGCATCCAATGGCTTTTACACCAACGGGTGGTTCTACAAGCTCCCAGACCTGATTAGAATCCATAGATTCTATTTCAGATATTATTGCTTTTTGCCAAGACTCTGCATCTTTATCTTGGAGTGCTTCATTGTAGGTACATGGATCATAATCTTGTTCCTCAGGGACGAAGTCTGACGACTCTCCCAAGAACATATATCTATCAGGTTGTATCACAACCCTCCCACTACGACGAGGCACTATCTGTTGTGGTGTAACATTTGTGACACGTTGTACAGTTATTTGTGGTTCATCCTCTTGTACTGTTGGTACTGAAGTACTTGGTGTCTCATGTCTCAGTTCTTCTAGAACAACTCTACTTGTGGGTTTATGTTTCATCACATAGTCTTCCTCTAAGAGTCGGGCATTGGTGCTAACAATGACCTTCTGATCCTTAGGACTATAAAATAAACCTCCTTTCGTTCCTCTTGGATAGCCTACAAACAAGCGTACTTCTGTACGAGATTCCAACTTATCTGCTTTCCTATTCAGCACATGTGCTGGACTACCCCAAATGCGAACATGTTTTAGACTAGGCTTACGCCCAATCCACAGCTCTGTGGGAGTAAGAGGTACTGACTTAGAAGGAACCAAGTTCAAAATATAAGCTGCAGTCTCTAAGGCATATCCCCGAAACGAATCTGGCAAATTCGAATAACTCATCATTGATCTAACCATCTCCATAAGAGTTCTATTCCTTCTTTCGGCTACACCATTCTGCTGGGGCGTTCCAGGTGCAGTCAATTGGGATGCAATTCCAGCCTCTGATAAATAATCCCTAAACTCTCCAAAGAGGTACTCGCCACCACGATCTGATCGTAATGACTTGATATATTTTCCATGACGTTTCTCCGTTTCAGCCTTGTACTCTTTGAATTTCTCAAAGCACTCAGACTTACGGTGCATCAAATAAATGTATCCATACCTTGAATAATCGTCAATAAATGTGACAAAATATTCAAAGTCACCACTAGCTTGGATAGTCATGGGTCCACACAAATCAGAATGAACCAATTCCAACACATCTTTGGCCCTATACCCTTTGCCGTAAAAGGCCTTTTGGTTATTTTACCTTCCAAGCAGGATTCACCGACTGGTAGTGCCTCCACTTCCAATGAACTCAAAGGTCCATCTTCAACCAGTCTTTGAATCCTTCTTAGGTTAATATGCCCAATCGCAAGTGCCAAAGATATGTTTGGTTCATATAAGAAGGTTCTTTTCTCTTATTTAAGTTAGATGACATATTATTCATTTCCATAAGTTGCATTGTAGGCGAAATAGGATTAATGACATACAAATTATCAACCAATGCACCAGAACAGATAAAATATTTATTCTTTCTAATAACAATATTGTCATTAAAATAAACTGAATATCCATCCTTAACTAACATAGAAACAGAAACTAAATTCCTTCTAAGTGAAGGTGCATAAAGACAATCTCTCAATGTCAAGGACTTATTTCTACCAAAAGATAAAGTAACATCTCCTAATGCAACGACCGATACTTTTGTAGCATCACCCATGAACAAGCATATCTCTTCATCACTGAGCCGTCTGGTTTTCTGGAACCCCTGCAATGTATTGTAGACATGATTAGTGGCTCCTGTATCTACACACCAGGTGCCGGTAGATAACACCGCTAAACATGTTTCAACTACTAGTAAATGAGATATACCTTCTTTGTTCCCTTGTTTGAGAAGTGGACAATCAGTCTTCCAATGTCCTGACCCTTTGCACTTGAAACATTTGCCTTTCGGCTTTTTCACCGCGCCTTGAGGTCCCATGCCCTTCTTTGCTGAGTTTGCCTGTTTTTGAATGTTATTCTTCTTCTTACCGCCTTTTGGCTTAGAAGTAGAAGCCTTTTCAGAAACAAAAATATGACCACTCTGCCTAAAGAGAGATTCAGCATCCTGTAGCTCTTTTGCAAGTTCTGCCAAACTATACAACCTTTTGTTCATGTTGTAATTAAGGCAGAAATTGTCAAAACTTTTAGGCAGAGTCCCGAGAATGATATCGACTTGGGATTCCCCATCGATTTCAGCTCCAAGGATCTCCATCTCATTCAAATGACCCATCATCTTGAGAACATGATCCCTTACTGGTGTACCCTCAGCCATTTTTGTATTCATCAAACATTTCATAGCAAACTGCCTAGCTGCTCTACTCTGATGTCCGAAGAGTTCCTTGAGGTTATACTTCATGTCATAAGTAGTGGCCATGGCCGGATGCTGATGTTGCAGTACATTTGACATAGATGCCAGAATGTAACACCGCGCCATCTCATCTGCCTTTTTCCACTTCTTATAAGCCTCTTTGACCTCTTCATCAGAGTTAGCATCAGGCTTAGGTGGGCATTCCTCAACAAGTATATATTTGTACTCCTTAGCAGTCAGAACAATATCCAAATTACGTTTTCAGTCAATATAATTAGGTCCAGTAAGTTTGTTTTCTTTAAAAATCACCATAAGTGGACTGAAAGAACCCATTTTTGAAATCCTGAGAATCACATAAATAAAATTATGTAGGGCAAAAAAACTTTTTGAATTAACTAAATATTGATTCTCTCAAAACAATAATAAGAAATTCACCAACACCTTGAACACCATGAATTTAGCATGCCACGATAGTGTAGACGTATACAAATTCAACTTTGTTCAAGTAGGTTTTTCTTATTAATTTTACTATCATGTCAACATAACTTTATGACAAATAAAATTAATATGCTGGTCTTGCTCTGGTCATACAAATAATAGCAGTGACTCCGATGGGGAGGATACCATTATTTGTATCTAAGTGTATACCATTACTTAATACTAAGTCTATTACCTTGTAATGAGTTCCTTCAGATGGAGAAGTGAACACATACTAGGTAACTTTCTACAATTATCCCTAAGAAAGTTTGTACTGGTGATCCATAATTATACTCATCCGATATGGAGGAAAGCACTATAGCCAACACGCAAGTATAATTACATCACCTACAAACCAGTAATAGAGACCATAGGATTTAAACTAAATAAATATCCTCTCCCACTTAGTTATTTAACAATGAGGGTTTTTCTACTAGTTGATATTATGTCCATATTGTCCATTATTAATGTAGGCTTGGTTTTTGAAAAAAACAACCACACAATAATAAACATGCATAATCAGAAAAAGCAAGATGACAAAAATAAGAGAAAATATCCAACTATTATGGTCATCTTTGCTGCTCCGTCCTCAACTATCCGAATCCAAAATCTAGTGCTGTGCAGATCTATTCGGTTTAATATTTTAGGTTTTGGCTGTCGATTCCTTCATCGAAAATTATCTGTCTGCCTCTGGACTGCTTAAAACCAGCATCTCGTCCGACATCAGAAAGAGCCACCACCGCCATCACGATTGATCAAAAATAATTAAAATTACATCAATCCTATGCCTTCCGAAGGAGTTTACACATAATCTAGATTGCAAAATTAAAATAATAAGCACGATCAACCCTCGTGATTTTAATTACATCCACAGCAACAACAACATCCACGACATGTCCGTGGTTTAAACAACACAATCAAAAACATGCATTGGACCATAATAGTTGGATCTAAGATGCCTGCAAAACCGAGTTAGAACAGATCTACATCTACCGACTATTACACAGCGCAAGTTTTATTGGACAACATGGACATATCAATCAATACGTAGATCCAAAGTGGCTCTGATACCAATTGATGGAACTGGGGATTCCCAGGACCCTTCCTTTGGTGTGCGTATTGATCGATAGAAAGTTAAACAGATCTAATACGTGTTCTAACCCTTCATAGGCGGAAACTAGGGTTCACGAATTATACCTGCGGCAGAAAAGAGACAAGTAATTCCTGGCAATCTCGAGCGGACGACCCCAAGATCTTCTGCACGTATTCCTTCCTCGAGTTGGACATCGTGTGGGCGACGATCTCCCAACCTTTTCTTTTCCTTGGCAGCCCTCTCTTTCTTTCCTTACGTGAATCACGAATTTAGAGAAAGTTTCAGATTTCTGATTGGTAATATGGCGGCCAGAGAATAGAGGATATATATAGGCTACGGCAGGGACCATGAGGAGAAATTAGGGTTAGGCCTCCTAACGGATCTGGATATCCCGTATTCAGCCCGAACACACAATCCAGGCCCATTAACAATAATTTGGTCCACTAATGAGCTATTGTTGTACTACCTCCCTAATCCCAAATTATGTTTGTGGGCTCCTTTTATTATGTGCTCGTTCGGCTCCCCATGTTAAGATATCGTATGTCCGTCGATCAAATTAAGTTACTGACAACTATATTGATTCGACATCTTTTATCCTTAAGTAGTACCGCTCAACTTTATTTGTCATGTCGGATATAATCCACCTGCAGGGTTTACATGACAATCCTTATGAGCTCCTTAAGGGGACATCATCAACCCGATGTATCGGGACATGAATTCTATTTATAATCAATAGTCCATCATACATATAATGTTATTATCCAATTCATAGAGGTTGTTGATCCATAATGAATCTCACTCTTTTATGAGTCAAAATAATGCACACTGCATATATATGTCCGTTATTATATCCGGGTTAAGAGCACAAGCATCCATAATAACAGAGGTGTTTGTTCTCTTATGTAGTCAGTACAAAGAGAATAGCCTCAAGTGGTCCTGTTCAATACACACAAAGTGTACTAGTGTAAACCTATAGTCAAGATAGACTAATACCAGATTACACTACAACCTTTCCAATAGATTGTCCAAGTCCATCTAGGTTGTGAACTATTTATATACTCTATAGGGAACTGATAATATGATCTTCTGTGTGACACCACACACCATATTATCTATAATATAGAATATCAGACATTTGCATTAACACTTGCAACAAATACAATATGCAAATATTTGCCCATATGATTCTCATTCAAAATTTAAGAAAATAAGGTTACTAAAAAAAGGGATACTTTTAGTATATAACCCTAACATTGAAGTGGTGTGTACTAGCTAGTATAGGCTTGTGTGACCTAGTATAGACTAATGTAGACTAGTTAGACCAATTTAGACTTGTTAGACCTAGTTTGACCATAGTTGACCAAGTTTGACTTCTAGGGTTGACCAGAGTTGACCAAGAGTTGACTTTGGTCTAGATTGACCTAGAATCATGTAGAATGCATAGTAGGACTTTATTATACCATTTTAGACTTGTTGTGACTTGTACTATTCTAAATAGGAGCCAGACACATCTCCTCGGACAGTATATTTCATCCGGACACTCAGACACCAGACGAGTACATTATCTGATCATTTCATATCCTGTTTAGAATTATTTTCCTGCTTTAAATTACTTTACTTGATACTGTCACGTTGGTCACACAGATTAGTACTATATGGATCCCTTCTTGAGATGTTATCCTTCAGGAGCATCGGATATTACATGTTCTGTGCGTTTCACTTATATTGTGTATCACTATGCTTCTTGGTTCATTGATCACTTGTGACATGTACTCTCATGATCATAGAGTCTCCTTGAATCTCCCATTTATGGACATTCCTAGAATCACCTATTTATGGGCATACCATGTATCACCCCTTGTGGGCCATTGCATGGAATCATAACATAACCTGGCTGGATTCTTGTGTATTGATTGGGGGTACGGGGGAGTAGAAGTAGACATGTAAATATTATCCAAGTAGTGTAGCATCAGAATCTTTCCATAGTGCAGCATCAGAATCACCTATGCCATTTACATGTCTATATTGTACTCTGACTCACTAGCCACTGTTAGTCTCTATTTATAGTAGATATTTCTATTACAGTTCTCTCTGTTTACATACTATATTTCCTTCAGTTCATGTATCTTACTTTACTGCATGATTATATTTTCTAACCTGCTATGATCTGTTGAGATGTATTATGCTCGCTCTTGTCCTGACTGGACCTGTTGAAAATATTACAGAGGACGAGGAGGAGGCCTGTGTGGATACCTTCTACGGGGCAGTCCTAGACGACACTTGTGAGCTGGACTCTCAGGATGACCCAGCTCTAGCTGATGAGTTTACCCCTACTGCCTAGACTAGCTTAGTTAGGCTTTATCTTACTTATGTTGTCTATAGCTATGTTACATTGAACCTTCACTCACTGTTTTATGACTTACTCCATATTCCTGAGCACACATGTTTCTCTGTCACACACAAATTACTGCACTCACACACACAGGGTTCCTTTTTACTCTTGGCACTACACATGGACACCCACAGTCATACACAACTGACACCTACACACACACCCTTGCCATGCTTTTACACACTTTAACACTATGACATAACATTGACACTCTATATACTATGCCATGATTCATTTTCCTGTCACACATTCCTTAAACACCCACACACATATGTAAAAATCTGAGAACACCCTTCACTGTTCTCAAATAGTTGACATACACACTCACTTGTTACACACTCTCACTCATATATTTCATGCACACACATAGCCCTCTTATATCTATATATATATATACTAATGCCATGTTATATATAGCTAAGGTATAGTGGTGCATGCCTATATATATATATATATATATATATATATATATATATATATATATATATATATATATATATATATATATATATATACACACACATAGCCCTCTTATATCTATATATATATATACTAAAAAAAATATATATATATATATATATATATACTAATGCCATGTTATATATAGCTAAGGTATAGTGGTGCATGCCTATATATATATATTAAAAATATATATATATATATATATATATATATATATATATATATATATATATATATATATATATATATATATATATATATATATATATATATATATATATATATATATAGTTAGCTTCTTTATGTATTGTTCTTGAATGCCTAGTATAGATAACTTGAATATTGGTCAAGTGTGACTTATGAATATGTGTGTTGGCTTGACTTAGGCTTGGATAGCCTTGAAGTGGTGTGTACTAGCTAGTATAGGCTTGTGTGACCTAGTATAGACTAATGTAGACTAGTTAGACCAATTTAGACTTGTTAGACCTAGTTTGACCATAGTTGACCTAGTTTGACCATAGTTGACCTAGTTTGACTTCTAGGGTTGACCAGAGTTGACCAAGAGTTGACTTTGGTCTAGATTAACCTAGAATCATGTAGAATGTATAGTAGAACTTCATTATACCATTTTGGACTTGTTATGACTTGTACTGTTCTAAATAGGAGCCATACACCTCTCCTCGGATAGTACATTTCATCCGGACACTCAGATACCAGGCGAGTACATTATCTGATCATTTTATGTCCTGTTTAGAATTATTTTTCTGCTTTAAATTACTTTACTTGATACTGTCATGTTGGTCACACGGATTAGAACTATATGGATCCCTTCTTGAGATGTTATCCTTCATGAGCATCGAATATTACATATTCTGTGCGTTTTACTTACATTGTGTATCACTATGCTTCTTGGTTCATTGATCACTTGTGACATGTACTCTCATGATCACAGAGTCTCCTTGAATCTCCCATTTATGGGCATTCCTAGAATCACCCATTTATGGGCATACCATGTATCACCCCTTGTGGGCCATTGCATGGAATCATAACATAACCTGGCTGGATCCTTGTGTATTGATTGGGGGTACGGAGGAGTAGAAGTAGACATGTGAATATTATCCAAGTAGTGTAGCATCAGTATCTTTCCGTAGTGTAGCATCAGAATCTTCTATGCCATTTACATGTCTATATTGTACTCTGACTCACTAGCCACTGTTAGTCTCTATTTATAGTAGATACTTCTATTACAGTTCTCTCTCTGTTTACATACTGTATTTTCTTCAGTTCATGTATCTTACTTTACTACATGATTATATTTTCTAACCTGCTATGATCTGTTGAGATGTATTGTGCTCGCTCCTGTCCTGACTGGACCTGTTGAAAATATTACAGAGGACGAGGAGGAGGCCTGTGTGGATACCTTCTACGGGGCAGCCCTAGACGACACTTGTGAGCTGGACTCTCAGGAGGACCCAGCTCTAGCTGATGACTTTATCCCTACTGCCTAGACTAGCTTAGTTAGGCTTTATCTTACTTATGTTGTCTTGAGACTAGTTTAGTTAGACTTTATTTCTATCTTTGAGATCTGGATTGTATATATCCTTTCATATTCAGTAGTTGAGACTTGTATTTCTGGATGTTGCTGAGATGTTATCTTAGACTCTTCTGATCATCTGTATTTCTTTGAGTTCTATATCATATCGTGCTTCTTCTTCCTTAGTTGTGATTGAGTTTACATTCTGCTATGTCACCCCCATTCGGGGAGTATAAACTGCTTAGAATTATATTGTTAGATGTTGTGACCTAGGACAGCATTCTACCGCCGACACTGCGACGTAGGCTGGACGTACCCACGTCTCGTGCCCTTACTCTAGGGTGCGGGTCGTGACAATTATCTCCCCAGTTTGTCATATAATCAAAATGACATAAATAAATCTAAGTACTCAGTATAGAAGATATAGTAAATGGCATAAACTAGAAAGACTTTAAATGAAACAAATAACTTGAATGTCATACATAAAGTGCTGAAAAGAAACATAGAACGAAATTGTCACAAAATACTAAATGTCCCAAAATGCTTTAAAGAAGCATCTATCACTAAGACATGAAAATAAAAATGCATCTAGAAAATATAACGCAGTAGTGATACTGTATCACTAAACATCATCCTTTAATCATCATCCTCATCATCAGCAGTACCAGTAGTCCGAGAAGGATTTTCGGACTCAGCAGAGTGGTGGGGGTCGTAACGAGCAACATATATATATATATATATATATATATATATATATATATATATATATATATATATATATATATATATATATATATATGTATATATAGTGGGAAAGCTATAATTGAAATCTGGCAGCCCTGGCAGAGTAGTGGGGGTCGTATTGATGATGAGGATTGGTCTATACTAGATTGATGATGAGGATTGATAGGGGTCGTATTGATGATGAGGATTGATGATGAGGATCTGGCAACCCTGGCAGCACCAGATAACCTGCCCTGAGAGGACTACGGATTGTAGGAAAGCTATAGCTGGCAGGGTTATGGGAAAGCTATAGCTGGCATCCCCATTCACCAACCCTGGCAGCCCCATTACTTATATATCACATCAATACCCTCATCTATATCGCTATATCCCCAATACTCATATATACCTATATACCCTCAACTCATAAATAACTATATACTCATAACATATATATAGATATCAGATATCATATATGTAACGTCCTGAATCCCGTTGCGGAGTACGGATTGGGCTAGCGGCCGAATGGCCGAGTCGGATGAGAATTGGGGAACATTACTTGGGAAAACTTTACCAGGATCGCGGGATAATAAATTGAGATCATTTTCTCGTTATGGATTGGACTCTTTTGAAATGATGCCCAAGATGCAGTGGCGTGCGTCTTAGAAAAAGAGTTCTATATAAGGGTCGCTTGCCCCGAGACCATTGTCCTGCTGGTTTTCGATGTCGCTTTTGCTGTTGGTTTTTGTGTGCATTTTCGTGATTATTTTTGATGAATGTTTTCAAGGATTTACTTTCACTGTCTATGCATTTCATATCGAATCACTGAAAGAAAGAGAAGAAGTATGCTGACCAGACGTTGGTGCCAATGCAGGTGCTAACGCAGTGAACCGAGCTTGACATTGCGTAGACGACCTCTTTCTCTCGGCAATTCACCAACAAGTGAGTGGCTTTGATCCATCGACGATCCTTAATCTTCGTGCGTAACAATGGTAGACTTGTAATTGCGTTCGATGCTTAATAAAATATGCCTAGTAATAAATCGGAAAGATAATAAAAGATAAATTATCACATGGCTAGGCTTATGTTGCAAATCAAATGATGCTTGTATGTTGCAATATGAATTGTTGAACAGGTGATGCAAAGACCCAAGTATTGGGAGGTAAGTATATCAGACTTCGGTTCAAAAGAATAATAACACTAATGAATAGTCCCTCGGTTTGATAAATGAGTATACGAGCCTATGGCTCAAGGTAAGATGGTAAGATGGCAAGATGAAATGAGAACTATGACTTATGTGTGGAAGATGTTATTATCATGCATGTTATGTCTCTTATTATTTAAGTTGCATTACGTGCATGGTCATGGACAGCTTGTGCACAAGGTAGTTCCCAGAACGGTAATCTGCAGCCACAGACCTGGTTCGTCCTAGGGGGAACAAGGATTGATGCCGACGTACTGGCATCTGTATACGAAACTTGCAGTAGGGCTAGCTACCTTCAGTGCAAGAACGTCGTTATACCAATAAGATGGTCTTAGATGGCGTGTCTCCAGTGACCTACATATAGACAGTTGTCATAGCCAATAATGTCTTATGTAGGCAAGAGTAAGTGTTATTCATAAATATACATGGATGGCTATCGACCGTGGGTAATATTCACCAAATTAGTGATCAATATGAATTTCTTATATTAGAACAACATGAATTGCTTATGTTTTTAACATCACTGTGTGCTTCTTATATTTCTTATCAAATATATGAATTGTTAATGGACCCTAAGGCAAGATAGAAAGATCACAAATCAATAGTGAACATTCATGTAATTTACTAATGTTGATTTATGGTGAGATTGGTTATGGCCGCTCACCAGTACATATGTGTCAATGTACTGACCCTCATCTCCACAGGTGCCGGGAACCTCGTGGATAATCTTAGATGCTAAAGGCTTACTGTCCGACTCTTTAGAAGCTTCATACGTTCTTGAAGTTTCTACTTGAAGAAGAAGGCATTTTGCTGAATGTGGTTATTGTCGCATTATTAATAAAGGGAATTGATGTATGGAACAAGCTGTATCTCATTTCAATATTTCTGTAAGTTGTAGCCAAGTTTGGCATATCATCTCAGCTGTTTGAGAGCCTTATGTTTTCTATTTCAAAGATATCAATAAAGAGCTTATTTCAGATTATATATGAGTTGTCCAACTTCTTTGTTAACTTGCTGCAAATCTCTATTCAAAATGTCTCTTTTATAAAAGGAACATGAGCACGCCTTGTACAAGTACAATTCCAGACTTATACGACATCACACCTTAACGAGGACGAACGATTCAGCGTGAATCAAAGCGGAGGTGAACGATTCCCCGAATCGGGGTATGACAGTTTGGTATCAGTGTACGGCTTTACTTCCTTGGTAATTTATTTGTTTTGAGATTTTAAAAATGACACAAACATTATTGATTTTTGAAAACTTTGGTTTTAATGTCCCGAAATGAGATGTTCCATACAATAAGTCCATAAATATTTTATGAGACTAACAAGCTTCTCGATTTTTACAGAGATAACGAAAGCGGGTGCCGCGAGCAATGTGACTAGGTCAAGGACGGTAGCCTCAACCGACCCGATGGAGAGAATGCTGGCTATGATGGAGAGCCAACAGAGGCAGAACGCGAAACAATTTGAAGTCCAACAAAAGCAGCTTGATACCCTGCAACAGTTGGTCCGATCAGTAGTGAACAATGGGGCTCAAGGCACTCCAGTCTCAAGAAAGAGCGAGATTGTGGAGGCAGAAGGACCCCAGGCGGCTAAGAAAACAACTGCTGTGATCGACATCACTAAGTTCAAGAAAATCGGTAACAAGCCATCAAAGGGACGGTAGAAGCCACCATTGCTATGGATTGGCTAGTAGAAGTAGAGATAATCTTGAGGCCCTAGGAATCGCAGGATGTGAGAGGGTATCATGTGCGAAACTACTGCTGGCTTCCAACGCACACTACTGGTGGCAAAGTTAGAAAAGGATTCTCGCGGGAGTGAATGGAACGACAAAAATCACTTGGCAGATGTTCCGGGAGGCCTTTCTGGCTCAGTATTTCTCTTCGACTGAGCAGTGAGCTAAGGAATTGGAATGCCAAAAGCTTGAACATGGAAACTTGACGGTGAAAGAGTACGAGGCAGAATTTTCAAGACTGTCTCCGTATGCTATTACGAAGTTTACTGATGAAGCATCCAAGGCTCATCGGTTTGAGTAGGGCTTGAGGCCTGCTCTGAAGGCTCAAGTTGTTGTTCAGAAGTATAAGACTTTTCAGGAGTCTTATGAGCATGCAAAAGAGTTGGACCTACACTATCCTGCGACGGTGCCGGTACAAGCGTCGGTACAGAATATGTATAATAAGAGACCGAACAATGGGGGTAGATATGAGACGCCAAAGCGCCAGAATCACGGTGGCTATCGGAGACCCAATCAAATTGGGCAGTTCTGCAACAAGTGCCATAACAGAGGGCACTTTGCTAATGAGTGCAATGTCTTAGAGGGAGGATGCTTTAAGTGTGGTCAATTTAGCCATATGTCTCGTAACTGTCCAGGGAGGGGCAACCAGAACCCTCCGAGGTAGCAACATCATCACTAGTAAATGCTGTCTTTTCTTTATTGGCGCAAGGTACCACAAATCGAGTACGCCTGAGAGATCCTGCGGTAAGGATCCCCAAGTACAAAAAGAATTCTGGAGAATGGGACGATGGAGATCGAGCGATAGTTGCTCCTTTACTTTGTTGACACTCTGATTACAAAAGTGGAAGAAAATCTAAAAAAATTGCTAACTCTCGGCTTACTGGCAAGAAGTGCAGCAATTTGGCCTTGAAAATGCTCTCCGTTCTGTATTTTGAAGAGGTATGAGACCCTTTTTTATAGTCGTTCTTGTGCTGGAATGATGTTATGCACCCACATGAGAAAATACACTAGTTTTCATATGGGCGCATGGTCCTGCTTTGGGCGCATAGGGTGTAGGCGTATGCAGACTGCGTGATCGTGGGTTGATCGTGGTGTTGACGTGGCCGCATGCTTCGGTACACGACTGCTCGTGGAGATTGACGTGGCCGTATGCTTCGGTGCACGATTGATCGTGGGTTTGATCGAGTCGGGGGCTGTTCTGGCTTGGGCGCATAGCCTGAAATAGGGCTATGCACCCCCTTCTGGAGGAGCCTAGAGTGGGCACATGGGCACATAGCTTACTCTAGTGACTTGGGCGCATATGACCTCACTGGTGGCTTGGACACATATGACTTCACTGGTGAGTTAGGCGCATATGAGTTCACTGGTGACTTGGGCGCATATGTCTTCCCTGGCTTGGGCGCATGGTTGTCAAGTCGGCTGAAATTTTCATGCTTCTACAAGACCCCCTTCAAAGTTTTTGATACTTGAACGAGTTCGAAATACTTTGAAAGAAGCGTGGACCGTCTTCTCGTGATGTAGTGGACGCATAGCATAGCTCTTCCTTTGGGCACATAGAGTTTGGCCAGTCTGTCAGAGAGATGGCTGTTGAGATCTTCCTCGAAAATCTGAACTGACAAGATTCATCGGGGTAAAATTTGAAGAGGTCCATCCTTCATGCGTTGTCCATGTCAGCACGTGGTAGTCGCGTAATGTGCAAGAGACTGGGTCTTCATGTGGGCGTATAAGTCGTAGTGGGCACATCGTGCATAGTGGGTGCATAGGCGCATATGAGTAGTGGGTGCATAATGTATGACCCATACCTATAAATAGGCTTTGAAGAGAGAGAAATTTTATTATTTTCTTTTCTCTTAGAACTTTCAAAAGACTTTTCATCTCCTCTCTGCACGAACCATGTCTCCCAAGGCCGCCAAGAGATCAGCGAAGGGCAAGGGGGCTGCACAGAGTGGCTCTCCTCCTACGAAAGTGTCCTCGCCAATCCAAGACCCGATCCTGGGTGAGGCTATGCCTCAAAACAAAGTCTTGAGCGTTAATTTGCGACGCTCAGACTTTTCCTCTACATGGGTGCATGCTCCCAAGGCAACATGCTTCTGTGAGCATTCATATGCGCTCACAGAAGCATGCGCCAACACTGTGGTGTGTTATATGCCCATATGTTGCTATATGTTATGCGCCCACATGCTGCTGTATGTTATGCGCCCACATGCTGCTGTACGTTATGCGCCTACATGATGTTTTGGGCCCATAACCCTTGGGACGCATAGCCTTTTGGGCGCATAAGATTCTCCATGCACTTAATTTTTCCTGCAGATTCTGAGTCTGACTTTTTCTTCTGTCCTTGCAGTTAACATATTT
Organism: Iris pallida; assembly: GCA_029216955.1. Taxonomy (NCBI): domain Eukaryota; kingdom Viridiplantae; phylum Streptophyta; class Magnoliopsida; order Asparagales; family Iridaceae; genus Iris; species Iris pallida. The sequence continues at coordinate 9,045,514 of JANAVB010006389.1, read as the reverse complement.
GTCCCAGAACTTGGTAGAATCCCTTTCGGCTCTGCTTGCCAAGTCCTCGGCACCAGTCTCATAACCAATATGGTCAGCAATGTTCAGGCCAAGATCAGTCATGACCAACCTACGGAACGGACGATCGCCATACTTGAACAGGATAAAACCTTTCTGAAGCAAATGATTAACGACGAGAAGCTCTTGCTAGGAGGGATGCGTCGTTTGAAGAAGCCGAACTTCCTGTTCGGTGACAGTGTAGGATTCGAGGATGACGAGACGATATGTTTAGAAGACCCTCTGGTAGTTAAGTTAAATAACCAAAGAATATGGTTACCATCGATGAAGCACCAATACCCTCTGTCAGTATTTACTGATCTGGCTGTGCAGAGGCAGATGAAATGGGACCTGACCCCTGAACTGTATGGGGTTGTTTGTGGCAGAATCCAATTCAACTCTGGTGACCGAAAGAAGGACACGTTCAAGTGTGTCAAGGGTTACACGTCCTACTCCATGAGGGGGCTGCAACCTGGTATCATAATGAACGATGTCCCGACTGATCTTCACCCCTATGCTGCTGAGACTCTCTCCAACTTGATGTTGTCAAAGAAGGAGTCGTATCCGGGAGAGAAGCTACGGATGGGAGGTTGGAGACATTCTATCCCGTTCTGGAGTGACCTTACTAGATGGGTGCTCTCGACTTACGAGGCCACCCTAAAAGCTGTCGGTCTTATTTATGCCGTTAGAGCCATCCAATATGGCATTAAGGTTAACTGGCCAATATTTTTCTCCTTGGCAGAGTTATACAACCATCACACGTGCACCTTCTTCACTCCGGGTGGGGAGATGGATTTGGCTCTTCACGAGATGCAGGCGATATCCAAACTTCCCAGGGGGATGGAGCCATACGCAGAATACGTCCCCTGTGATGCAAAGCTCCTGGATTTGGAGAGAGAAAACTCCGAGATGATGGACGTGTACAAAGAGTTGCTCAATCACTTTTTTATTTGTCACCAGATCACGAAGAAGGGTAAGACTGAGGGGTCCCTTCTCCATACGAGGGCCTGGACTAACTACGTCTTCACTAGAGAAGAAGGGGATGGCTCAGTCTCTTTCTCATCTCGCAAGCCGTTGACGAGCTCTAAGATAGAGCAGTTGATGGCAGATCATGGAGCTGTAGATACCGAAGATAGTGATGATCCTGAGGGGAACTCCTCGGCTTATCATTTCTTCAGGCAGGCCGAGTTCAAGCTATCAGAAAAGGTGGTGCTAGCCGCTTTCCTGATGATATGGCTTCGTGATTATGTAGTCCCTGGTGGTTCAAGGTCTATTGAAAGAATAAGCCGGGGTACGATACATTCGGCTGTGAAGCTGGCCTTTGGACGCCAACTTGCCCTGCTTCCAGCGATGGTCTGCGCCATCCAACGGGGTTTGTGACACTTCGTTGTGAATGCGATGACACTCGATGACAGAAAAGATTTTGCTAGGACTGAGTTTCCCTTTCATTATCTGATGGGATGGCTGGTGCTACATTGCCCCAGATTGATGAATACCGGGCTGATGGGAGACTCTTTAGCGGGGGATGCCTTTCTTCGGAGATGCAGATTGGACCGTTACAGGGGTGCCTGTTTGCAGGAGGGCTTTGAGTTTTCTGCAGAACTATAAATTCTTCAGAGTATCGCCTCCATCTGGTAGTGATCGTGCAGGAGACACCCTAGTAGATGAGGGAGCACTCACTACTAGCCTTCCTATTGGGGCGTTTCGTTGGCTCCAGTCCATCAGGCCTTCCCATCTGGTGTTCAGGAATAGGAACCACACTTTCCTGGAACCTTATATGTCGAGCCGCTTTGTACGGCAATTCGGCTACAACTAGCTTCTCTTGGGTAATTCCAGTCCTCATCTCCAGTCGATAGGGAGTCTGATTGATGGGGTACGTACATGGGGCTACTACAACGCTGGATGTACGGGGTAGTTTTTATCTTGCCAGAAGATAAACCTGACACCCACATGCTCTTTGCTGCTGCTAAGTTCTATATTCAGGTCAATACCCTTCATTCTTAGTATGACCATGAGCATAGTTTAATATCGGAGACTAGGTTTACCCTACTCTTACTGATATAGGATGAGTGCGTGTAATGGGGCGTTACAGAAAGGAAGGCGCCACACCCACAGTTGAACCGGCTGCAGCGCCGCAGCAGAGAGTTGTTCTTGAGGAGCCTATTGTTGCAGCACCTCGGAGAGAGGATGCTGAAGAACCTCTTCCTGACACTCCTCATAAGAGGAAAGCTTCCACCGAGCTGGTTCTACGGCCCAAAAGAAAGAAGGTAGTTGTTTCCCGGGAGAGAAAGAAGGTCACGGACGTGGGTGCCGGCCCGCCTCCTCCTATAAGATCTTCTCGGCAGACGGCGTCGCAGGCCATTACCATTCGGGAGGTAGATTCCATCCTAGACTCCATAGCCGTTCTGGTCAAGCCTTTAGAAGCTTTCTCACCCTTGCATTTGTCCTTTGCACAGGACCCTGAAGTTGTAGCTTATGCTGGTGCCTCATCGTCTGAGGAAATAGACGTGACAACAACGTCCTCTCCTTGTCCTTGACCGACAGATGACGTTCAGCCTTCCCCAATCAAGGAGGCTGAATCAAAGGATGATCAGGGCGAATGCCCGGATTATGGTGGCGACCAGAGAGCCAGTCCTTCTTTCGATATCTCCTTGGGGGCGATGTCTGAAATCGGGGCCATACTGAAAGAGTTGGACGAGAATCAAGTCCAATCGGCTCATCCTCCTGCGGGTACGTTATCTTTGTGCCTCTCTTCGGATGAGATTTTTCGACTTCGATTTTGCGTGCTTCTCGTAAGGCTGACCACGATTGTGTGTTCCCTTGTAGACAAGGAGAAGGAATTGTTCGTAAAGATAACCCCAGGCATTGGAGGAGAAATAGAGGTTGACCCTGGCTCCTCTAAATTTGCTGGTACGGAGGGATCCGTTAGCGAGCCGACATCGACTGCAGAAGGAGAGGTTGAATAGCCTACTGAGGGGGCTGTTGTTGAATCTTCTCCTGGTCCGGCTGGGACTGTGGAAGATATCCGGCCTGATGCCGCTCGAGGCCTTGATATTGTTCTTCTTGAACAGCATGGACCTGCTCTCGGTTTCCCTGAAGCCAAGACTGATGATGTAGCCCAAGTTGGCGCTGAGCATGCCGAAGGTACGAAATTACAACTCTTTTATACTCCTCTTTTTTTGTTACTGATGCATATATTATTCTTTTGTCAGGTTCGGCTTCTTGTCAGGCATCTCTTCCTGGAGCGGAAGAGCCTCATCAAGCATCCTTCCCGACGACGAGATGGCCCAGGAAGCAGTCAAAGCTTTCTATTCTGTGCTGAAAGTAAAGCTTCCTGGAGTTCTGAATTGGAATGCCGCCTTTGGCCCTGTGAAGGCTGTTGCCGAATATCAAGTGGCAGCCCTTGAGAGCATTGCCGGCTATGAAGAGCGGCTAATGCTCTAAGGAAGGTTCTGAATGATCTGGAGGGTCAGGTGGCCAGATTCTGGGATGCCAGTCAATGGAGCCCGACGTCGCTGTTCCGTACAGAAGACGAGGCTTTGATCACGGCTCTCGCGGAGGAGAAGGCTACTTTCCAGGCAACGAAAGATGCCCTCGTTCAAGAGATCAGCGAATCGGCTGATCAGTACGGGCAGTTCAACGCTGCAAGTGAGGCACGTGCTGCTTCGAAGAATAAACTGGCTGCACAGATTGCTGAAAAATATAATCACATCGCACAGATCCAAAGCGAGATTGCTCAATTGGAAGCCAACTTGAGGACAACAACATCTGAGCAGGAGGACTATTTGGCTCAGGCTGCCATGACCGCCTAAACTTTCGACCACTTAAAAGAACAGCTGGTGAAGTTGGAAGGAGAGCATATGAACTTGATCCCCTTCCAGGATGAAGCCGCTCGTCAAGAAGAGGCGCGTTGCCGAGCTACCGCGAAGTCCGAAGCCGAAATTGCGGCTCTAAGGGATAATATCAATCGATTGTGTATCCCTTAGATTTTTGTTTATAACTGTTTCTTTTAGCCGTCAAGGGTCTTGTATTCCTTTTTTTTCGTCTCTTGATAGACGTTTAAATAAGGAATAAAGAATCTTTTGGCTTTCAAAATTGATGAATATAGTTTTATGAAATATCAGAACTAGAGGTAATGTGTACGTAGTAAGGATATTTCTGGCGGGTATTTTGCTGGAGAATTTGATGTGGACTCATTATCCATTTTATATTCAAGTTTTTTGAATATACATAATAAGTTGAAAGAAGCTGCTAATAGAGGTAATATGGACGTAATAGCAGAGAATGTTTTGTATCTGACCAGAGGTAATATGGACGTGAAAAGATATATAACATTAGGTAGGAGTGGATAATTCAGAGGTAATATGGACGTGATTATCCTTGATGAATGCTTTGTTCAGAGGTTATATAGACGTGACAAAACGTTTCTTAATCATTCTACTGGGGAAATAATTATCGGAAAACAATTCAGAGGTAATAGGAACGTGACTTGTTTTCGTCAAACCGAGTTTGGACAGAGTCCAAAATGTAAATTATTCCACTAGAGAAATATTTTAGAGGACCTATTATCCAAGGCGTATTCAAGACTCTTGAAATACGGATAATAGTTAGATAATTTTTCGAATCACATAAACATTGTACTGTACATTTACATGACTGAACATATGTGAACATTGTTTACAAAAGGTTACACATAATATTTCTTCAGGAACTTGCCATTGATAGGCATCATGAGCAAATCACCATCAGGCTTGGTTAGTCGGTACGTACCGTTGGAATACACTGATTCTATAACGAAAGGACCTTCCCATTTAGGCTGAAAATTTTCTTTTGTTTTGTGCGTCATGACCATTGGTCTTCTCACTGCTAAGACTAGATCACCAACTTGGAAGATTCTTTCCTTTACCTTTTTATTGAAGGCTCTGGAAAGGCATGTTTGGTATAGCTTAATACGCTGCTGAGCTAACAAGTGTTTTTTGTCTAGCACTTCGAGCTTCTGTAGTCACAGACGGTAGCTTTCTTCGGCAGTCAACTCACTGGCTAAGGCTACTCGAAGAGAAGCTAAATTTCTACGGGAAGAACTGCTTCGCTCCCATAAACCAGAGAGAATGGCGTACTGCCTGTTGGAGTTCGGATCGTTGTAAGATAGGCCCATAGACATTCGCTGAGCTTCTCATTCTATTCACGCTTGTTTGAAGACACGAACTTCTTGAGAAGTTTAATGATGGTTTTATTGAAGTCTTCTGCTAGCCCGTTAGCCGCTGGATTGTAGGCAGTAGAGGCTACATTCTAAATTCGATTCCTATCTCAAAATCGATAGAATGCATAGCTTACGAATTGTAGACCATTATCATAGATGATCCTGCGAGGTAGGCCGAAGCGGTAGATAACGTAATGTTTGATGAAACTGATCACATTCGACGCCTTCACTTCGGTGAGCGATATTGCTTCCGTCCATTTGGAGAAGTAATTGTTTATGGCTAGGATGAACCAATGTCCTCTGGAAGATGGCAGGCTGATTGGGCCTATGACGTCCATGTCCCAGGCTTCAAAAGGCCAAGATGCTGTCGTCGGGTGTAAAAACTCCGAAGGTTGATAAATGAAGTCGGTGTGGAACTGACAAGCCCTACACATCTTTGTATATTCAATAGCATCTGTTATCATCGTGGGCCAATAATAACCCATTCATCTGAGGCAATCTTGTAATTTGGGGCTTGGTTGATGTGCACAACAAACTTCGTCGTGAGCCTCCCGGAGTACATGTTTGGCTTTTGTGTCTGATAAACATCGTAACAGTAGCCCGTCGTAAGAGCATCGGTACAACATCTTGGTAGCTGTATCGTAGTAAAATATGAGGGATCGCCTTTGGATAGACATTACTTCCGTTGGGTCCTTGGGAAGGATTTCATAGATGGCGTAGTCTATGAAAGAAAATATCCAGTCTTTAACATCAACGTTTGTTTCCGTTATATGACTGTGATGAATATACAAGGCATCTTTTACACAGAATAGTTCTCGACCAGACACTGTGATCGACTGTTGAGTATTGGTAGGGACGGTCAAGGAAGCAGCGAGACCGGCTAAAGCATCTGCTTCTATATTCTGTAGTCGAGGCACGTGCTCGATGAAGAATCCAGCAAAAGTAGACGCCAACTCAATTTTCACTTTGTGATAGGCGATGAAATTTTCGTAACGAACTTCATAGTCCCCTTGGACTTGACTAACTATTAGCTTAGAATCGCCGTAAGCTTCTATATAGTCAACTCCCAGTTGTTTTGCCAGTTGCAGGCTGATCAATAGGGCATTATATTCAGCCACATTGTTGGTTCAGGGTTCCACGAGTGAATATGCACGATGTATAACCAGATGGTCAGTTAACACGAGCACGACGCCTACTCCGGCCACGATATTTTCTTTAGGTCCTGTTCTTGATACACTGTCAAAGAACATTCGCCAAATAGGGATTTCTTCAGTTGCGGTATTAGACTCCACTACTTCATCGAGGATTTTATCATAGAGTTTAGAAGATTCTGGCACCGGATGAGCTACTAGAAAATCAGCTAACGCTTGACCTTTTACTGCCTTCTGAGCGACGAACAACATGTCATATGGAGTCAACAACATTGCCCATGTAGCTAAACAGAAATTGAGAGAATCCAGTTTAGTCATGAGTACTCTGAGAGGATTGACTTTAGATATGATGTGGATAGTCTGCCTAGACACATAGTGGCGTGTCTTCTGGATAGCAAATACCAGTACAAGGCATTCCTTTTCCACAGGTGTGTATCTATGCTCGACACCCACCATTGTGCGGCTGAGGTAGTAGATTGCCCGTTCATGGCCACCTTCATTCTTCTGAGCTAATAGGGCGCCAAAGGAATGGTCCATAGCATGGACATATTATAAGAAGGGCTTCTCCATGATTGGAGCCACCAAAACTGGAAGGCTTGTGAGATACTTATTGATGTCGTCAAATACGCGTTGACATTGTTCAATCCAGACGAAAGATACACCTTTCTTCAAGAGCTGAGTAAGCGGTTGACACCTTCCAGAAAGGTTCAAAATGAATCGTCTGATGTAGGCTAGCCTTCCTTGAAGTCTGCGTAGCTCTTTGAGGTTTCTTGGGGATGCATATCGAGGATAGCTTTCACTTTCTCCAGGTCAAGATGTATACCCTTTGAAGTGATGACGAAACTAAGGAACTTGCCGCTAGAGACTCCCAACAAAAGACTTGGTTGGATTTAACTTGAGTTGGTATGCACGCATTAGTTCGAACATCGTTCTTAAGTCTTGGAGGGGGTTGCCCTAAGACGACTTTAACTGCGATATCGTCTACGTAGCATTCTACTATTTTGTGCAAATGATCATAAAAAATTGTGTTCATAGCTCGCTGGTATGTCGCCCCTGTATTTTTCAATCCGAAGGGCATCACCGTATAGCAGTATACCCCCAACATTGTTCGAAAAGATGTGTGCTTCTCATTGTCGGGGAACATCTTGATCTGGTTGTAGCCTGAGAACCCATCCATGAAGGACATCCGCTCGAAGCCGTAAATATTGTCGATCATTACGTCGGTGATCGGTAGAGGGAACTCATCTTTCGGGCATACATAGTTCAAATCACAGTAATCGATACCAACTCGAACTTTACCGTTCTTTTTTATGACTGGCATGATGTTAGCGACCCAGTCAGGGTGTTGTTCTTTCCGAATGAATCCACTTGCAATAAGCTTCTTGACTTCATTCTCGATGGCCTCCATGATATCTGGTCGGAATCGTCGTTGCTGTTGCTTCACTGGCTTGGCCTTAGGCGAGATATTTAGGCGGTACATAGCAAAATTAGGGTCCAAGCCTGGCATGTCTTCATAGCTCCATGCAAAGTCGTCGATGTATTCTCTTATAAGCTGTATAAGAGATTGTCGTTCATCGCCATATAGATTTTTGCTGATGAAGATTGGTTTAAGAGATGATTCATCTCCTAAATTAACTTGGAAGACTTCATCTTCAGTAGGTGGTTCACGTTGTTCGAAATATAACTTCCACCTAGTATCCATCTTTTGAGCCTATTGTTCAAGCTCGATTGATTGGACATTGTCTGCAATTTGGTCAACTGACAGCATATTGACGGACAAAGTTGCTTTGAATATGTCTCCGATGCTGGAGTCTGAATTCCAGAGGCAGAAATCAGAAGAATGAGAACAACGATCTGCTTTGTCATCTGATCTTTCAGGAGTTGTTGGAGGAGTGACATAACCCAAACCAACACCGTTTTGTTGATAATAGTTCTCGGGTTTGCCGGGAGGAGCAAAGTGACGTATTGGCAACCGTCGTCACCGACCATAGTTTAGCCCCTGGTCGCTTTTTATGTCATATTCCATATTCTGGATGATATTCTTGGCCTGCGAACTATATCAAAAAAGTTGCATTTTTCCAGAGTCATAGTCAGCTTCAGTGTTGTGATCGGAAGAAGTAGAGTCCAAAACGAATTTTCTTTCGCCAATTATTCGACCGAAGATGATTAGTTCTTTCCCCTTCTTTCTGGCTGGAATGATGAAGTAGTGGATATCTTCTGGGCAAACGTTTTCCCGTAGATGAGACATCGTGACCGGCATACAGAGGTGTGGTCCTATGCCGTGCTCTAGAGCGTATATCGTACCTATGTAGTGGTTTACAGATTGGTAGACATCGGAGTAATTCAAAGATAAACCTTTACTTAAAAAATATGCAAGTTCTTCTTCAGGGATAACATCATCCGCTGAAGGTACATTATTATGAGTATTGATATACTCATTGAGAGGATCATTGTATGGAACAAGAGCCACGGATTTGGCCAAGTTCACCACATAGGGTAACTCTTCAGGATTGGGAGGACGGGCTTCAGCAGGTTCTACCCGAGGTATCTTACGGAGAGTGATGGTCAATGGTTTGACTTTCTCAGGGTTCTTCTTTTTATCCAGATTGTGAGAGGCTTTGGAGTACTTTTTGGAGTAGTACGTCCTTTGACTCGGATAATCAGGGGACGTCAATGGAGGATGAACTCGCTTCAGATTCATCGTTAGCTTCGTTGCCATCATCCTTGGAGGGCTGAGATTGGTAAAGTACCGAATCCCCATAGTAGGCTTCAATGCCTTTAAAAGGATCGACATTGGCAAACTCTGTCTTCATGACGCCATCGATGTTGACGTACTTGAAGCACTGGTGAAGTATGGAAGGAATGATCATGTTCTCGTGTATCCACGGACGTCCCAATAAGACGTTGTAGGATACATTGGCGTTGAATACATAGCAAGAAACCTCCGTTCGGAGATCACCAATCTGGCACTTGAAACGGATCTTGCCCAGCGGGTGGCTTCTTCCAGCATTGAAAGCCATGATAGTTGTATTGGTTGCAGATAGCTTATGCAGAGGAATTCCTAGAATTTGGAGCAAACTTCTAGAAATGATGCTGATGGAGGAACCTGGATCGATGTACATCCAATCTACCTTAATCGTTTCGATATACCCTATATAGTACAGAGGTCTATCATGACGATTATTTTTGAATAACATGTCCTCCTATGAAAATGTGATGTTGGGCACCACTTTCATAGTACTATGGTAGTAAGGACAGAAGACAGGGTCTTCAGCGGGGGCTTTGACTTCAACGGAATAAGAGTCGGCATGTAGTAAGGCCTCACTTAAGGCATTTCGCGTTTCTTTGGAGAGTAGCAATAGATCGAACAGAGACAACCTGGCAGGTGTATTAGCCAGCTGTGCCAGTATGTCAAAGTTGTAAGGCCGATCAATGCCTTCGAGAGTTGGTACCTTCAGAGATTTGTCAAATCGCGTCTCCTTCTGCTCGGCTTTGTCGGTAGTTGAAGGCTTGGACGAACCGGCTTCTGAACTTGTGGGGGCAGCAGAAGCTTGAGAAGGTACTGCTTTTTCTTATGCGGGGTCGTAAGTCCGTAGGTAAGCCTTTTCCGATCGCGTTTCGCCAGATAGAACTTCGTAGATGGGGGAAGACACCATATGGCATGACTTATATTTCTTGCCCCTCTTTACTTTAGGAGATACCACCCCCTGCATCATTTCTTACAGAAGGTCCGGATGGACCCACATGATCTTACCACGTTCAGTCGTGAGAGACACCAAGGTTGAGTTGCGAGCTGGCGGCAGGTTGACGACTTCTATTATTGCCTTAGGGATAGAGACTACGCCGTCTGGGACTTCTGTGGAAGAAAAGTCACCAAATTGAAGAGAGATCATGTTAGAAGATACGACCTTGTCTTCAGCTTCGAGGTTGATCACTTGGCTGTCGATAAGCTGTTGTATCTTCTTCTTCAGGACGATACAATCCTTGGTAGAGTGGTGCACGTACTGATGATAAAGACAGTACTTGGGATTGTTGAGTTGGTTTGCCTCTGCAGGACGTCATGGTGGAGGCAACGTCAGTTTATTATCCTTCGTCAATGTGTGAAAAATGGTAATAACATTGTCTTCGTCAAAGGAGAAAGTCTCCTTAGGTTTGTCAGAGGCACCATGAGAATTGGAAGCTCCCTTGGAAGTGTTGACCTTCAAGACTTCTTTCCCTTTACCCCCACGGACAGGGATAGTTTGAAGGTGCTTGCCTTTGTCTTCAGATTTGGGTGTTTTTAACCCCAGTAATTCCATATTAGGGACGTCGTTTTCAGTAGCATCAGCGGCCCCAATGAAAGTGGGCCATGTATCATACTTATGTATACCCTGACAAAACTTCACTGTAGGAAGGAAATTGTGTCGACAAGTATCCATAAGTTCTGAGTCTGGTATACCAAAGGGCATCTTCAATGCTAGTCGCCTGAAGCGTTCAATAAAGGCAATGACAGACTCAGTCCTCCTTTGCTTGGTCTCGATGAGGGTGGACATACTAACATGCATGCCACTCTCGTAAAACCTGTTGAGGAATAACCTCTCCAAGTCTTAAAAGAATTGATACAACCGTCAGGCAGACTGCAGAACCATTCAAAAGCTACCCCCTGCAAGGTGCTAATAAATAGCTTTGACAAGAACGGATCATCCCTAGGTATGTGTAGAGTCTGCGTGTTGAAGTATGTCATGTGTTGGCGAGGAGACGTCATCCCGTCAAATGAATTTAGCGTCAGCGGCTTATAGTTAGGAGGGCAAGTAGCATTCTCCCATTCAGGAGGATAAGGTTGAGATATCCCCATCTTCTGAAGCTCGTCTTTATGTGAGATGGTGTTGAGATGGACAACAAGAGAATTAATTGCATCCTGTTGATTGAGCAGGTATTGAGAAACGGTTGCTGTACGGTTGTCAGGCGCTGTTGGTGAAGGACCACCCCCAGCATTTACAAGATTTGTAGGAGGCACAACGGAATGATACTCCTTCTATAATGAAGGAGGGTTGTTGCTATGAGTCTGACTAACGTGTGTCGAGACATTTTGTTGAGGTAGAGGAACAGTCCCAGCAGCTTGGACCGCCATGATGCTGGTAAGCATATCTGTGATCTTGGCAAATGCTATTTCAAGACCCTCTAGCCGTTTGTTGGTCTGATCACTGGCTTCTTCAGATCTCTCTCCATTCGCCATGTATATAGAAAACATACGAGGATGAACAGAGGAAACAGTACAATTGGTGCTGATACTGTCTGTCTCTGAATTGAAAAGTCTCTCATCTTCAGGTAGGAGAGGTAGATAGTCACCGTCAGACTCGGAGAGATCATCGTCGTCTTGAAGGCTACCCCCAGTGTGAAGGTCATTTACTTTAGATTCCGAGGGAATACTACCCCAGCAGAAGGATTATCCCCTCCAGCTTGGGAGTCCTCGTCATTTATACAGAATCTCGTCCTTGACCGAGTACCCATATAGACTCCTTCAGATGTGACAGCCTGCTGGCTATCTATTGGCAGACTTCTTCTTCTGTTCGCAGAACTGAGAGAAAAAGTTGGGTTCGTGGTCCACCTTCTTTGATTAGGGCTCCCGTAAGGGGGACCCCATGATGCCATGTTGGATGAAACACACAACGGCTCTTCACCGTCAGAGCGATGCAGTCGTCGAAACACGGACTACCTCTGAGGCACTCTCATTATTTTGGAGCAGCAACAGTTGATGACAATACTGGTGCATGGATGTACACCATGAATTGATGTATCTTCCCTCGCTTTACGCTTATAATTTATCATGTCGCGTAAGTCAACGGAAGGGAGTTTTATCTTAAAACCCATGTCACATGCATCGCCGAGCTTTGCATATGGGTTTGTAAGGAGAGTTGGTACATTCGGACTTAGTTCACGCGCAGGGGCAACCCCCACACCTAAGTTCTGTGATGACCTTGAAGATAGCCCCGTGCTATACGCGTTAGGGCCTGTCTTTTTTCTGTGGGCACATAGGCCCTGGAATCTGCCTTCGGATGTATGCTTCTTGGCAGCATGCCTAAGCTTCCTCGATGTGGGCGTATAGTATGGGTCAGATGAGCTTGGGTGCATAGCCTTGGGCGCATGACCCTGGATGCATAATCTGTCGAAGACAGAAGTCTTCTGGCCAGAGTTATGCGCCCACACACCCTCTTGGGCGCATAGCTTTGGACGCATGCTTGGTGGAGTAGCACTGTTTTCTCCCAGCTTTGCTTCTTTCATTTGTGAGCCTCGCGAAGTTTGCCTAGAGTGTCGAACACGCCGATTCTTGGCATCGTAGTATTTTCCTTTGCCAAGTCTCGAGCATTGAACACTCTGTTGTTGGTTGCATAAGAGAGAAGTCGCTAGGCTAGTAGAGCCCGGAATGGTGTAAGCCTTCTTCATTTGTAGAGCTTCTATGGCAGAGCCATGCGCCTACAGAGGAGTTTTATACGCCCATGTGATAGTCCTTCAGTTGTATATCTGCTATGATACTGGCAGGATATGCACTGCGAGCCTTCGGAAGCCAAGTCTTGCGAGACTTGTTTGACTTCGCTAATTTTGAGGGAGTAGAGCCGTCCCTCGAGAGCATCTCTTCGAACGCCTGCTGATCGAACTTCACAATCAACATCTTCTGAGTGCACCCTACTTTGTCGGTATCGGATTCCGTTACTACCTTCTCGTCAGAGAAAAATGTAGCCCCAGCAGAGTCGCCATTTTGTGGACACACACAAAAAAGAAGAAGAAACACTATCTTTTCTTTATTGGCACAAGGCACCACAAATCGAGTACGCCTGAGAGATCCTGTGCTGAGGATCTCCGAGTACAAAAAACATTCTGGGAAATGGGACGATGGAGATCGAGCGACAGTTGCTCCTTTACTCCGTTGACACTCCGATTACAAAAGTATGAGAAAATCTAAAAAAATTGCTAACTCTCGGCTCACTGGCAAGAAGTACAATAATTTGGCTCTTAAAAATGCTCTCCGTTCTGTGTTTTAAAGAGGTATGAGACACCTTTTTATAGTCGTTCTTGTGCTGGAATGATGTTATGCGCCCACATAAGGAAACATACTAGTTTTTATGTGGGTACATGGTCCTGCTTTGGGCGCATAAGGTGTAGGCGCATGCAGACTGCATGATCGTGGGTTGATCGTGGTGCTGACGTGGCCGTATGTTTCGGTACACGACTGCTCGTGGAGACTGACGTGGCCGTATGCTTCGATGCACGATTGATCATGGGTATGACCGAGTCGGAGGCTGTTCTGGCTTAGGCAAATAGCCTGAAATAGGGCTATGTGCCCCCTTCTGGAGGAGCCTAGAGTGGGCGCATGGGAGCATAGCTCACTCTAGTGACTTGGGCACATATGACCTCACTGGTGGCTTGGGCGTATATGACTTCACTGGTGACTTGGGCGCATATGAGTTCACTGGTAACTTGGGCGCATATGTCTTCCCTGGCTTGGGCGCATGGTTGTCAAGTCTGCTAAAATTTTTATACTTCTACAGATGGCGCCTGATGAATTAAAGGAACTCAAGGTACAATTACAAGAATTATTGGATAGGTGTTTGCCATTAAAATCTTTTGATTGCAATTTCAATTACAAACTGAACAGTATTACAATGTAGGACTTAGATATAGTCCTAGGAGAACACTTTTATTTATCTGGGTCCCTGTGTCGATGGAGTGAGTGGTAATGCGTTGACTCCGTTGACGATCTGACGACGGTTATCGGTTCTCTGAAGGTCTGAGTTACTCTGGGTGCTGGAGCTTACGGAGAGGAAGAAGACATTGAGTGTCTGCATCTGCCTCTCTTACGGTGTATGCAGGTCTCTATCTGTAGGTATGTATCTCTGTGTGTGTGTAGGAGAAGGAAATGATCCCTCTATTTATAGCTTTGCAGGCTGGCTGCTCATACGCGCATATATAGGATACGCCTGTTTGTGGGGATGCCACGTGGTGATTGCTGATGGAGGCGCATGGGCGGCGCGCTCGGAGTTGAACTCTTCTTGTTGCATTTGTGGGCTGCGGCAGAGCTAACACGTAGCAATGGATAAGATCTTTCAGTTGCTGAGATCTTGGGTGATTAGCACCCATTCATCGGCTGAACTGAGTGAAAAGACACGTGGCGCATATCCGTAGCTCACAGATCTCGGATTTGGTAGAGAGTAATATCACAGGATGTGCCTAGGACTGGGCGCATGAGTAGACTTTGGCTTGTAACCTTTAGGAGTCACGAACCAGTCTGGGCGTATGGCTTTTGAGGCGTATGCGGGGCTTCGGTAGTGACTTGACCTCTATTTTTAGGGATCAGAGAAAAGTATTAGGCGCATGGCTTTTGAGGTGCATGCAGAGATTTGGGCGCATGGCTACGGAGCGCATGCGAAATGGTTGGGCGGCCACGTGGCTTATAACCGCCGGAGGAAAGTAATGATGATGCTGACGTCAGCGACGCTTCATTTTCTAAAAAAATTGTCAATTGTCCAGTCCTCGGGGTACGTGCTGCCAACCCTGTCACTTGAGCATTAATTGTTTGATGGGTGACGCGTCGATTGGGCGTACGGGTCCATGTTGATTAGGATGCATGGATCTGTGCTTTGTTGGACGCATCCATACGGGGCGCTTGGTGCTGATGGCGCATCCTTATTGGTCTGTCTGTTGAGTTCTTCGGGTCA
This sequence comes from Iris pallida, assembly GCA_029216955.1. Classification (NCBI taxonomy): domain Eukaryota; kingdom Viridiplantae; phylum Streptophyta; class Magnoliopsida; order Asparagales; family Iridaceae; genus Iris; species Iris pallida. The sequence goes on along the minus strand of JANAVB010006389.1, from coordinate 9,030,434 downwards.
TTTAATGACTCTCTGACTTAGCTAAATCCGAAGGGAAAAATTCATCATCATGAATACAAGTTCATTGCACTAACTTCGGGAAGGTTGCCACTTGGCGCATGGGTTTGATTTGCCCTGGCCTATAAATAGTAACAGTTTGACAGAGTTTTGTTGTCTCTCCCTTGACTTCTCGACGAAGGTGGATTTGACTGATCCTCCTCCTTGGCAAGACGTTGTACTGTGGGTGACGGTTCTCTTTGTTCGAAGAAGCTTTGACGGTGAACTCCTTCAGAAGACTGAGGTTTGCCGAGTTAGAATGGACATAGCAGTTTATGTTCACTCTGACGGGACGGAGTGATGCGCTGGAAGAGTAATACGCCGGGCTGAGACGACACGGCTAGCTGAGACATCTGAGTGATCGGCCTAGTTGAGAGTAGGCTCTTACATAGTCTTCAATTGGCATCATATTTCTGAGACGATGTCGGACAGGCACAGCATGTTGCAACTGCTGGAACGCAGACTGCCTTAGTGGTGGAGCCACTGTCTTGCGGCAGCAGCAGTTGATGACGACAGTAGCACAAGTATGCCCTGTAAGGGACGTATTATGCTTGTCGGTCGGCTCTCCTGATCGGTGTTTGTGAATGATCAATTACGCAAATTATTGGAGGAGAGTGCCACATTTACACCCCCATCAGGCGCATGGAAAGCCCAGGCGCCGGGGTGATCAAGTGAGAGTGCCACCTTTATACCCCCATCAGGCGCATGGCAAGGCCAAGCGCCGGGGTGGTCAAGTGAAAGTACCACCTTTATACCCCCATCAGGCACATGGTAAGGCCAAGCGTCAGGGTGGTCAAGTGAATGCTGTGCCCCCTGATCCAAAGCAAAAGATGCGCTCAGATCAGTAGTGGGGGTACCACATTTATAGTGACTCGAACCATCCTCAGACGCACAACCAATATAGGCGCAGGGGTTCAAGACCACAGAGTTTGCCTTGCACGACTTGGTTGCGAACGCAGCAGATGCGCCCAAGTGAGACAAGGACTTTGAGGGTCGGCTCATTTCTGGCACAGAAGCACCTGAGTCAACTTTGTACAGCTTACCATCAACAACGCGTATGATTGTGAGCGCATGCTTCTGGTTTGCCATTGGCATAGGACGTTTAAGGCGCATGGCCCGTGCCGCCTTAGAGTTCTTCGTACTAGCCCTCGAATGTACATAGTACTCAGAATCCAACTTTTTCTCGCCTTGACAGCGAGTGAAGAACATGCAGCCAACCCAGAAGAAGAGAAGCTACTGCAACTTTTGTGGCTTGAACGAGCTCCCTGGATAATGAGCTCTATTTTCTTTATTTATTTTGGTACACTTTTCAAAGGAGGCAAGAAGGCTCTATATATAGAGTGGAATGAGACCTCTCTTCTTCTCCTTTTCGATGTGGGATTAAAAGCATATTCCTCTTTTTTCATGCTTCTACAAGACCCCCTTTAAAGTTTTTAAAATTTTTGGACAAGTTTTGAAATACTTTGAACAAGAAGCATGGATAGTATAGCTGTTTAGATGTAACTATCCTATCAGAGGTAGTATAGACGTGATAGGTTTGGTACTTCTACCGGAGATTTTATGTGGACTTATCATCCTTGGTGTACCTTGGTTTGAGTTATAGATAATAAGTTGAGAGAGTGAGGGAGAACCAACATATTTACTCAGAGGTAGTATGGACATGGTAAATATGGGGTTGATGGTAGAGCTTTCCTACTCAGAGGTGATATGGACGTGGTAGGAATGACTCTAGAGGGAGATACGCGGAACTACTCAGAGGTAATATGGACATGAAAGTTCTGCTGGGGATGTAATCCTTTACTTTTAGATAAAGAATAAAGAGTTTTGTGGTGTGTTCATTCTTGCTGTCATGAACTTGATGATTTGTGTGGACCTATTATCTTTTGCGCACCTTAGTTTTTAGGTACAGATAATAAGTTTGAGAGAAACAACATATTTGCTCAGAGGTAATGTGGACGTGATAAATATGGGGTTCAAATGTCAGAATCTTCCTACTCAGAGGTGTTATGGACGTGGTAGGAGTGACTCTGGAGAGATATGCGGAACTACTCAGAGGTAATATGGACATGGAAGTTCTGCGATTAATGTACGACAACGCAGGGGTTGTTTGTACGGAATGTTTACTCAGAGGTGATGTGGACGTGGTAAACATGATAAGCAGCATAATCCTACATGGTGTCAGATTATGTTTTGCAGGGCGTAGAAGAGCGACTCAGAGGTAATGTGGACGTGGTTGTTCTTCTACTGAGGATAGAATGCCACGGAACAGCTGGGTTCCGGAAGCGTAAGATTTTGTGGAGAAGAGTTGTACGTGAGCCTTGATGATTGGGTCCACAAACTTCTTTGTTGGGTGGAGATAGAAGTACATGTCTGAAGGATGTCAAGAGTAGTACTTCTTTAGGAACTTGCCATTGATGGGCATCATGAACAAGTCCCCATTGGGTTTGGCGAGGCGGTAAGCACCGTTTGAGTATACCGTCTCTATGATGAAATGTCCCTTCCACTTGGGCTCGAACTTTCCTGGTGTCTTGTGAGTCAACATCATCGGCTTCCTGACTGCCAGAACCAGGTCGCCTACATGGAAAGTCCTCTACTTGACCTTCTTGTTGAAAGCCTGTGATATACGGGCTTGATAGAGTTCGATGCGCTGTTGAGTTAGAAGACGTTTTTCGTCAAGTGCCTCCAATTCTCGCAGACGGTGATGTTGATTGTCTTCTTCTATGAGTTGATTTGTGATCGCTACATGGAGTGAGGGTATCGGGATCTCGAGAGGCAGTACCGCTTTTCTTCCGTAAACTAAGGAGAATGGTGTGTTGCCCGTCGGGGTCCGTACCATTGTGCGGTAGGTCCAAAGGCATTCGTCGAGCTTCTCGTCCCAGTCGTATTTTTTGGATGACACGACCTTTTTGAGTAGATTGACGATAGTCTTGTTAAATGCATCGGCCAATCCGTTAGCTGCCGGATTGTAGGCGGTCGATGCTACGTTCTGAATACGATTTTTGTAACAGAATCTGCTGAAAATATGGCTGATGGATTGTGGACCATTATCGTGGATAATCCTTCGAGGTACCCCGAAACGGTAGATGACATGGTGCTTGATGAAGCTGATCACCCTAGAGCTCTTCACTTCCGTCAGCGGAACTGCTTCTGTCCATTTGAAGAAGTAGTCGGTGATGGCTAGGATGAAGCGGTGTCCCCTCGATGAAGGAGGGGTGATAGGTCCTACATTGTCCATGTCCCAAGCTTCGAAGGGCCAAGAGACGACCGTAGGATGTAGTAGTTCCGACAGTATATGGATGAAGTCAGCATGAAGCTGACAAGCATGGCACTTCTTAGCATAGTCGACAGCGTCGGCTGCCATGGTTGGCCAGTAGTAACCCATGCGTCGCAGTCGATCCTGCAACTTAGGCCCAGGTTGATGAGCTCCGCAAGTTCTATCATGAGCTTCTCGAAGGGCTTCGGCTGCTTCTTCGTTGGACATGCATCGAAGGAGAAGTCCATCGTAGGAGCGTCGGTACAGCATTTTAGTAGCTGTATCATAATAGAATCGAAGGGAACGCCTCCTGACTGAGACGGCTTCTTTCGGGTCTTCTGGGAGAATTTCGTAGACAGCGAAGTCGATGAACGGGAACCTCCAGTCTTGGTCATTAATACCAGCACTTGTTGACATGGCATGGGCCATTTGTGAGCATAGGTTGTTTTTAGGACAGACCAAGTCTCGACAAACTACCGTGACGTAGTGCTGAGTCCCGAGGGGTGCTGCCAACGAGGCTGCGAGGCCAGCCAGAGCGTCAGCCTCTAGGTTTTGTAACCGGGGTACGTGTTCTATGAAGAACTTGGTGAAGGTTAAAATAATATTCAATGCCACTTTATGGTAAGGAACCAGATCTTCATGGCAAACTTCGTATTGCCTTCTGATCTGGTTAACAACGAGTTTTGAGTCGCCGTAGGCTTCCAGATGATCCACCTCCAGCTGTTGTGCCAGCTGGAGTCCCATGATGAGAGCGTTGTACTCGGCAACATTGTTGGAGCACGGCTTCGAAAGGGAGTAAGCACGCTGGATGACCAGATGATCGGGGGAGACTAAGACTATCCCCACTCCTGCGTTAATTTGGCCTTTGGGGCCTGTTCTTGAAGCGCCATCGAAAAATATCTGCCAGACGGAGCTTTCTTCGGTAACGTTTGATTCTTGGACCTCATCCGGGATGTCTTCATAGAGTCTGGAGGACTCTGGGATGGGGTGTGCAGCTAAAAAGTCGGCCAGAGCTTGACCCTTGACGGCTTTTTGTGGAACGAACACCATGTTGTATGGCGTCAACAGGATCACCCATGTAGCCAGTCGGGAGTTCAATGATCCTGGCTTCGTCATGAGAATCCTGAGTGGATTGACTCGGGAGATGACATGAATTGTCTGTCCCGAGACATAATGGCGAGTCTTCTGGATGGTAAACACCAAAGCCAAACACTCTTTTTCGACGGGGTTTTATCAGTGTTCGGCCCCGATCAGTGTCATACTGAGGTAGTAGATAGCTTACTCATAGCCCACATCATTGTTTTGAGCCAACAAAGCACCGAGGGAATGATCCATGGCACGGACGTAGAGGAGAAAGGGTTTGCCCGCGACGGGTGCCACCAGGACTGGCGGGCTCGTCAGGTAGGCTATGATATCATCGAAAGCTTTCTGGCATTCTTCTGTCCAGACGTAGGAGACTTCCTTATTCATGAGCTGAGTGAAGGGTTGACATTTTTCGGAAATGTTTGCTATAAACCTTCGGATGTATGCTAGACGTCCCTGCAGGCCTCGAAGTTCTCGGAGGTTCTTCGGAGGGTCCATGTCAAGGATGGCTTTGGTTTTCTCGGGATTGACATGAATGCCTTTCGCCGTGATAATGAAGCCCAAGAACTTTCCGCTGGAAACCCCAAGGAAGGATTTAGCGGGTTTCATCTTGAGTTGATGCGCTCGTATGAGATCGAAGACTATCTTTAGGTCTTGTAGGTGATCACCCTTGAGACGGCTTTTGACTGCGATGTCATCGACATAGCACTCAACTGTCTTACGAAGATGTTGACGAAAGATGGTACTCATAGCTCGTTGGTATGTAGCACCAGCGTTCTTCAAGCCAAAGGGCATCTCCGTGTAGTAGAAAACCCCCTTCGGAGTCCTGAATGACGTGTGTTTTGTGTCATCGGGGAACATCTTGATCTGATTGTAGCCCAAATATCCGTCCATGAAAGATATGCGTTCGAAGCTACATGTATTGTCGATCATCACGTCAGTGATTGGAAACGAAAATTCGTCCTTCGGGCAAGCGGTATTGAGATCCCTGAAGTCGATGCAGACCCATATCTTCCCATTCTTCTTGGTGACAGTGACGACGTTGGCCATCCAATCCGGATGTTGCTATTCACGGATGAACCCACTGCTCAGGAGTTTGTCCACCTTCTGATCGATAGTGTTCATGATGTCCGGACGAAAGCGTCGTTGTTGTTGCTTTACAAGCTTAGCATGAGGCAAGATGTTAAGTCTGTGCATTGCGATCTAGGGATCAAGTCCCGGCATATCTTCGTAGTTCCAGACGAAGACATCGATATATTCTTTAGCCAGTTGGATTAAAGATTCCCGGTCCAACCCCTTTAGACTCTTGCTGATGAAGATGGGTTTGGAAGAAGATCCATCCCCAAGGTCGATCTGCTCGACTTTATCTTCGGTAGGGGGTTCGCGCAGTTCAAAATGAGACTCCTACTACGCTCCTAGGCGTTGAGCCCAAGGTTCTTCCTCGAAGAATTCTGGCGTTTGGTCTTCACCTTCATCTTCTTGAGATTAGGCAAATGCCATGTTGACTGATAGCACCTTCTTGAAGACTGAGCCGATACTGGTATCGGAATCCCAGGTTGATGCTTCGGACGAATGAGAATGTTCTACTTCTTCTGCCTTCGAACACTCTGGAGTTGTTGGAGGCGTGACATAGCCCACCCCCCGTCGAGTACGATGATAGTAGTCCTGCGGCTTTCCTTTAGGTGTTGGGAGCCGGAGAGGAAGACGTCGACCCTTGTCGTAGTTCAGGCCTTTGTTGCTTTTCAGGTCGTAACCCATCTTTTGAATGAGGTACTTTGCCTTGTCAGTGTACCGATAGACTTGTATTCTACCGGTATCTGGTTCTTGCTCGAGTGGCAAAAGGTCTTGATGACGCTCGACTTTGTCGAAGATGATGGATTCTTCGTCTCGATTCCGCGGTGGGACTATAAAACAGACCCCTTGGGACGGAACTACTCGACTTACATGATTGACGATCGTTATTTGTGTTTGCAACGACCGTAGAGCGTTATCTAATGTATACATGGCATTCTAATGTGGAAGACTAGAATAATTAAAAGACACTCTATTATTGATGAAACACGAGATTTTGTCCCGTGGGATTACATTGTCCAGAGAGGGTGCATCTACATCAGCAGATATGTACTCCCCTCGCTCTTCATCTGTGAGTACTGGAGTTGGTTCAGGAGATTCCACCGCAGCTTTGACCTTGGGGTCCGAGAGGGCTATGTGGGCCTTCTTCGGTAGCTTGGATGGGACGGATGATTGCGGAGACTTGCCTTTAAGACGTACCTTCAAAGGTGCCTCAACTGCACCTTCAGTGATTGGTGCCTTCCCCTATAGTTTTGCCACAAGGGGAGCCGATGTTTGAGGCGGCTTTCCCTTGAGCCATATCTTCAAGGGAGCTTCAGTGGGTGTTCTACCTAGAGCAGTTGGTGCTTTTCCAGGTAGCTTGATGGTCATGGGAGGCAGTATTTGAGGCGGTTTCCCTTTGAGTCAAATTTTTAAAAGAGCGTCGGGAATCATCTCTGGCTCCATGTCCGGCTCTGCTGCCATTTCTTCTTTATCGTCAGCATCATTGGCTTCCCCTTCGTCGGGCTACTTGTACAGGATCGAATCAGTAAAGTAAGCTTCGACCCCCTTAAAAGGGTCAATGTCCGCGAACTCTGTCCGGATGATGTCGTTGGTGGACACGTACTTCATACATGGTGGAGTGTAGATGGAACCACCATGTACTCATGCAGCCACGGACGATCCAGTAGGAGGTTGTAGTTGACGTCAGCGTCCACGACATAGCAAGTCACCTCGGTTCGGAGGTTACCGATATGACACTTCAGCCGTATTTTGCCCAGCGGCTCACTTTTGCTAGCATTGAAGCCGCTGATTGTAGTATTGGAAGGCGCCAGACGGTACATTGGGATCCCCAGTATTGAGAGTAGCGTCTTCGGGATGATGCTGAGGGAAGACCCTGGATCGATCTGAATCCACTTCACCTTGACGGAACCGATATACCCTGTATAATACAGTGGCCTGTTGTGTCGGTTGTGCTTGAGCAGCATGTCTTGTTGGGTGAAAGTTATGTTGGAGATAACTTCATCCGTACAATGACAGTGTGTACATGTAGTCGGGGTATCCTCAAGCTGCTTGACCTGACTGATGAAGGATTCAGCATCCTTCACGGCTTCACAGAGAGCTTCACGAGTGTCCTTGGAAAGACGAAGAAGCTCAAATAGGGATAGGCAGGCAGGAGTACTGGCAAGTTGTGCCAGTATATCGAAGTTGTGGGGCTTGGCTAGCCCCGAAGCATTCTCCTTTTGCAAAGGCTTATCGAAACAGGCCTCTACATGCTTCTGTTTATTGGCTGCTGGAGGCCTGGATGAGCCCTCTTTCTGGGCAGCAGGGACGGTGCAAGAAGGCACCACCCCGACGGCAGCTTCGTCGGGTTGGGCATTCTGATGTGAACGCATCTGTACAGGAAGTGCCTCTTCCGCAGAGGAAGAGACCATGCAGCAAGACTTGATCTTCCTGTCTTTGTTTTTGGAGGCAGAGCGTACCTTCGATTGAGTAACTTCGGAGACGAGGTCAGGGTGAACCCATAAGACCTCTTCCCGGGATGTGGTGAGTGGGATGAGTCCACTCATGTTGTCACGAGTAGGTGGTAGAGTGACCACCTCCACTGTCGCCTTTGGGATGGGGACGACGCCATCTTGTGTTGTGGTTGGCGGCAAGGTGCCAAATTAGAGTGACACCAGGTTGGCCGAGACCGTTTTCTCCTCGTAGTCGATGGAGATAACATCCGTATTGATCATGCGCTGGATGTAGTTCTTGAGGACGTAGCAGTCCTTAGTTGGATGTCCGACAAACCGATGGTAGTGACAGTACCTCGAATTGTCCACTCTGCCAACCTTATCGGGATGCTTCGGGTCCGACAACTTGATCTTGTCACCCTGCTTCAATATCTCGAAGAGTTGCAGGGTGTCTTCATCGTTGAAAGAATAAACCTCCTTTGGCCTTGGTGCAAGTGGAGGCTTCTGAGTAGGTGCTCGTGCACCTTTGGAGGCATTGACAGTCAACGCCTGCTTCCCCTTTGTCTCTCATCCAGGGTTGTTGGCTGCAGGCCGTTTTCTCTTGTCCTCAAAGGCAGGGAAACTGACTTCCAGAAGACGAGCATTGGACGCCTTCTTTTCAGCTGCTTCGGCCTCGATGATCAAGGAACTCCAGTCGGGCGGAGGAGTGGAGTTGAGCTTGAGTTTGATCGCAGGCAGCATGTTCATGCTGCAGAAGGAAAGGAGTGCATGTTCTGGCATGCCCGAGGGCAGTCTGAAGCAGGCTTGTCGGAACCGTTCGATGAATGCTCGAACTATTTCTTTCTCCTTCTGACGTATCTCTATGAGGGACGCCATTGTCATGTCCTTCCCTCCGTCGTAGAAACAATCGAGAAAGAGACGTGTGAAGTCGTCGAAGGAAGATATGGAGTTGTCGGGGAGACTGCAATACCAGTCGTAAGCTACTCCTTTCAACGCCCCGACAAATATGCTGGTGAGTAGCGCATCTTCCTTCGGGAGATGTCCCGTTTGAGACTGGAAGCACGTCAGATAGCGGCACGGAGAGTCCTTCCCGTCGTATGGTGTCAATGTTTGTGGTTTATATTTGGGAGGATAAACCACTTTGTTCCATTCGAGGGGTACAGTTGTGGGATCCCCATCTTCTGGCGCTCCTCTTGTCTATTCTTGGACTCAAAGTGCTCGTGCAAGTCCCTGATCATCTCAACCACGTCTTTCATGTAGCTGGGAGTCGGGGAAGGTGGTACAGCCTGGAGTTGAGCATTTGATGGCTCCGACGTCCGTGGTGCTTCACGGCGATCCATATCCAAGGATACCCGTTGAAGGGGTACACTTGATTCTCCATTGGCCCCTGGGTCAGGGCCGGTAGAAGGTGCCCTAGCCAAAGCTGACCGTATCTCAAACACTGCTTGAGTCAGTATTTGCATGGAGGCAGAGAGGGTTTTGAGTCCTCCCTCCAAGGTATCCATGCACTGGACGAGGTCTGCTGGCGGTGCATCTGACTCTGTATCACCCCCAGTCATGTATACGGTCATGACGTGGCTGGAAGTGGATGGATTGGTTGAGGCTTCGGTTTCGGCCTCACTCTCCTGTAGAGGAGTTGCTTCTCCTGGAGCTTCATCTTGGCTACCTCCAGATATGTCCTGGGGGATGTCTTTGTCTTCAGGAGGACGATCAGCAAGGATTTGGCTACCTCCAGCTATATTCTGGAGGACGTCTTCGCCTTCAGAAGGAGGATCGACAAGGGCTTGACTACCCCCAGCTTCCTCCAAGATCTTCTTTCTCCCCCGAGTGCCTTCAAACACTCCAGAGGACGGGACAGTCGTCTTGGTCTTCCTCGGCTGGTTCTTAGATGAGGACAAAGCCGAGGAGCTGCCAGTCGCCTTCCGAATTGATGGAGAGTTGGAGACTATGTTGCAAGAAACAACCTGTAGTTATGGCTCCATTTCAGCTGACACCTTCTTTCCGAGGCGATGTTGGAGAGGTGTTGATGATTGCAGCCGCTGTAACATCGACTGCCTTGGTGAGACCGCTGTCTTGCAACAACAGTTGATGGTGACTACAGCACAGGTGTGCCTTGTGAGGGGCGCATTGTGCTTGTCAGTTGACTCTCCTGATCGGCGTTTGTGAGTGATCACGTTACGCAGATCATTGGAGGAGAGTGCCACCTTCGCACCCCCATCAGGCGCATGGCAAGGCCAAGCGTCGGGGTGGTCAAGTGAATGCTGCGCCCCCTGATCCAACGTAAAACATACGCTCAGATCAGTAGTGGGGGCACAACATTTAAAGTGACTTGAACGAACCTCAGACGTACAACCAATAGAGGCGCGAGAGTTCAAGACCACAGGGTTTGCCTTGCTCGACTTGGTTGCGAACGCAGCAGATGCGCCCAAGTGAGACAAGGACTTTGAAGGTCGGCTTGTTTCTGGCGCAGAAGCACCCGCGTCGACCTTATACAGCTTACCATCAGTAGCGTGCATGATTGTGAGCGCATGCTTATGGTTTGCTATCGGCATAACACGTTTGAGGCGCATGGCCCATGCTGCCTTGAACTTCTTCGTACCAGCCCGCTGAGGTGCATAGTACTCAGAGTCCAAAATTTCCTCGCTATGACAGCGAGTGAGTCTGTCAAAGACAGAGGCCTTCTGTGGCGCATCAGAGGTGATGCACAGGACATTAGCTACGCCCTTGCTCCATCGGCGCATCTTCCTTGTCTGAGAAGGAGATGGCTGGGGAATGTGGTCAGTACCACGCTTTCCCGAGAGATGCGCTGCACCGGTGGGCGCATCCTGACTGCTGAGGTCGTTAGCGAGAAGGGTAGATTGCATCGACGCATCCCCTTTAGTGGTGGTGCCAGGGGCCTCGACCTTGCGCACCCAGACTTGGCGAGTCTTCTTCGGCTTTGGCAGCCGCTTCGAAGGACTTGTGCTGCCTTCAGAGATGAACTCCTCATACGCCTGTTGATTGAGGCATACGATCAGCGTCTTATGGGAGGAGCCCACCTTCATGTCGTCGGATTGTGACACAGCTTTCTTGGTGGAGAAGAAAGAGGTCCCGAGCAGAGTCGCCGACTTATTTGCCATTAAAATCTTTTGATTGCAATTTTAATTACAAACATAACAATGTTACAATGTAGGACTTAGATGTAGTCCTAGGAGAACACTTTTATTTATCTGGGTCCCTGTGTCAATGGAGCGAGTGGTAATGCGTTGACTCCGTTGACGATCTGACGACGGTTATCGGTTCTCTGAAGGTCTGAGTTGCTCTGGGTGCTGGAGCTTACGGAGAGGAAGAAGACGTTGAGTGTCTGCATCTGCCTTTCTTACGGTGTATGCAGGTCTCTGTCTGTAGGTGTGTATCTCTGTATGTGTGTAGGAGAAGGAAATGATCCCTCTATTTATAGCTTTGTAGGCTGGCTGCTCATACGCGCATATGTAGGATGTGCCTGTTTGTGGGGATGCCACATGGTGATTGCTGATGGAGGCGTATGGGCGGCGCACTCGGAGTTGAACTCTTCTTGTTGCATTTGTGGGCTGCGCCAGAGCTAACACGTAGCAATGGATAAGATCTTTCGGTTGCTGAGATCTTGGGTGATTAGCACCCATTCGTCGGCTGAACTGAATGAAAAGACACATGGCGCGTATCCGTAGCTCACAGATCTTAGATTTGGTGGAGAGTAATCTGACAGGATGCGCCTAGGACTGGGCGCATGAGTAGACTTTAGCTTGTAACCTTTAGGAGTCATGAACCAGTCGGGGTGTATGGCTTTCAAGGCGCATGCGGGGCTTCAGTAGTGACTTGACCTCTATCTTTAGGGATCAGAGAAAAGTTTGAGGCGCATGGCTTTTGAGGCACATGTAGAGATTTGGGCGCATGGTTGCAGAGCGCATGCGAAATGGTTGGACGGCCACGTGGCTTGTAACCGCCGAAGGAAAGTAATGATGATGCTAACATCAGCGACGCTTTATTTTTTGAAAAAGCTGTCAACTGTCCAGTCCTCGGGGTACGTGCTGCCAACCCTGTCACTTGAGCATTAATTGCTTGATGGGTGACGCGTCGATTGGGCGCACGGGTCCATGTTGATTAGAACGCATGGATCTGTGCTTTGTTGGACGCATCCATACGGGACGCTTGGTGCTGATGGCGCATCCTTATTGGTCTATCTGTTGAGTTCTTCGGGTTATTTAATGACTCTCTGACTTAGCTGAATCCGAAGGGGTGAATTCATCATCATGAATACAAGTTCATTGTACTAACTTCGGAAAGGTTGCCACTTGGCGCATGGGTTTGATTTGCCCAGGCCTATAAATAGAAATAGTTTGAGAGAGTTTTATTGTCTCTCCCTTGACTTCTCGACGAAGATGGATTCGACTGATCCTCCTCCTTGGCAAGACATTGTACTGTGGGTGACGGTTCTCCTTGTTCGAAGAAGCTTTGACGGTGAACTCCTTCAGAAGACTGAGGTTTGCCAAGTTGGAATGGACATAGCAGTTTATGTTCACTCTGACGAGGCAGAGTGATACGCTGGGAGAGTAATACGCCGGGATGAGATGACGTGGCCAGCTGAGACATCTGAGTGATTGGCCTAGTTGAGAGTAGGCTGTTACAAAGTCTTCAATTGGCATCATGTTTCTGAGACGATGTCGGATAGGCACAGCATATTGCAACTGCTGGAACGTAGAGTGCCTTAGTGGTGGAGCCACTGTCTTGCGGTAGCAGCAGTTGATGGCGACAGTAGCACAAGTATGGCCTGTGAGGGACGCATTATGCTTGTCGGTCGGCTCTCCTGATCGGCATTTGTGAATGATCACATTACGCAAATTATTTGAGGAGAGTGCCACCTTTACACCCCCATCAGGTGCATGGCAAGGCCAAGCGCCGGGGTGATCAAGTGAGAGTGCCACCTTTACACCCCCATCAGGCGCATGGCAAGGCCAAGCGTCGGGGTGGTCTAGTAAAAGTGCTACCTTTACACCTCTATCAGGCACATGGCATGGCTAAGTGCCGGGGTGGTCAAGTGAATGCTGCGCCCCCTGATCCAACGTAAAAGATGCGCTCAGATCAGTAGTGGGGGTACCACATTTATAGTGACTTGAACCAGCCTTAGACGCACAACCAATGTAGGCACGGGGGTTCAAGATCACAGAGTTTGCCTTGCACGACTTGTTTGCGAATGCAGCAGATGCGCCCAAGTGAGATAAGGACTTTGAGGGTCGGCTCGTTTCTGGCACAGAAGTACCTGAGTCAACTTTGTATAGCTTACCATCAGCAGTGCGCATGATTGTGAGCGTATGCTTCTGGTTTGCCGTTGGCATAGCACGTTTGAGGCGCATGGCCCGTGCCGCCTTGGAGTTCTTCATACTAGCCCGCGAAGGCGCATAGAACTCAGAATCCAACTTTTTCTCGCCTTGACAATGAGTGAAGAACTTGCAGCCAACCCAGAAGAAGAGAAGCTACTGCAACTTTTGTGGCTCGAACGGGCTCCCTGGATAATAGCTTCCCTTTTCTTTATTTATTTTGGTGCCCTTTTCAAAGGAGGCAAGAGGGCTCTATATATAGAGTGGAATGAGACCTCTCTTCTTCTCCTTTCCGATGTGGGATTAAAAGGATATCCCTCTTTTTTCATGCTTCTACAATAGGGGGTATATCAGACCTAGTGTTTCTCCATGGGGTGCTCCGGTACTATTTGTAAAGAAGAAAGATGGATCGATGCGGCTGTGCATCGACTATCGTGAGCTAAACAAAGTTACTATTCGGAACAAGTACCCATTGCCTCGAATAGATGACTTCTTCGATCAGTTGTAAAGGGCGTTTGTATTTTCAATGATTGATCTTTGCTCAGGCTATCAACAGTTGAAGAACCAGATGATATTCCTAAGTCCGCATTCCGAACCAGATATGGACACTATGAATTCTTGGTCCTGCCCTTCGGATTGACCAACTCCCATACCGCTTTCATGGATATGATGAGCAGAGTCTTCCGGCCCTTCTTGGATAAATTTACGATCGTGTCTATCGAAGATATCCTAATCTACTCGAAAAGCAGAGAAGACCATGCCCAGTATTTGAGAACAGTGTTATAGACTCTATGGAAAAATCAGCTCTATGCCAAGTTGAGCAAATATGAATTCTAGATGAGTAGTGTATCGTTTCTAGGGCACGTTATCTCGGCAGAAGGTGTGTCCATTGACCCAAAGAAAATTGAAGCCGTAGTGGATTAGAAGCAACCCACGTCGGTGAGCAAGATCCGAAGCTTTCTCGGCTTGGCAGGCTACTACAGGAAGTTTATCAAAGATTTATCGAAAGTGACAGCGCCTTTAACTCGATTAACCCAGATGGGAGTTGTATTTGATTGTACTGATGAGTGCGAGGCTAGATTTCAAGATATGAAGCAACGTCTCATGTCAGCGACAATCCTTGCACTTCTAGACGGTGTCGAGGATTCCAGATATACAGTGATGCGTCCGAATTGGGTTTGGGATGTGTATTGACTCAGAAAGGGAAAGTGATAGCGTATGTCTCAAGACAGCTTAAGCCGTACGAGAAAAATTATCCAACGCACGATTTGGAAGTGGCAGCGATAGTATTTACGTTGAAATTATGACGACATTACTTGTATAGAGTGGCTTGCGAGATTTTTACCGATCATAAGAGCCTGAAGTACATCTTTACACAAAAGGATTTAAATTAGCGACAAAGATGTTGGTTGGAGCTTATAAAAGATTACGATTTGACGATCGGATACACCCCAGGAAAAGGCAATATGGTGGCAGACGCGTTGAGTCGAAACTTTGTGGTATCAATCAATATTGACAAACGAATATTGGAGGAATTAGAGAGCATGAGAATTGAGCTCCAGATTCGTGGTCGAAATGCACAACTGGCTCAATTTCAACTTGAGCTGAGTTTGTTAGAAAAGATTAAGACTGCACAGAGGATGGATGAGTTCTTGATTAAGATTGATGGAATGATAGAAAAGGGTGAAGCAAGTGACTTCACCAGGCACGAGGACAGATCGTTGTGACCCAAGGGGAGGCTATGTGTCCCAAAGGATGAAGAACTCCGGAAAGAAATCTTGACGGAGGCTCATTTTGCCAAATATTTGATGCACCCAGGAAGTACAAAAATGTATAAAGATTTGCGTATTATCTTCTGGTGGCATGGTACGAAACGAGATGTGGCCCTCTTTGTCTCGTGATGCTTAGCTTATCAACGAGTCAAGGTGGAACACCAGAGGCCCAGCGGGGAGATGTAGAACCTCGCGATCCCAGAATAGAAGTAGGATCATATAAACATGGACTTTATAGTTGGCTTGCCGAAGACGTAGCGGAGGAATGATACAATTTGGGTCATCGTTGATCGATTAACCAAATCTGCACATTTTATCGTAATTAAAACCACATGGAGCGTCGATCGGTTAGCTCAGCTATACTTGGATGAAATTGTCCGATTACATGGGGTACCGGCATCAATAGTTTCGAATTAGGATGGAAGATTTGTATCGCATTTTTGGGTCAGTTTACATTCGGCCATGGGAATACAATTGAAATTCAGTTCTCCATACCATCCATAAACCGATGGCCAGACCGAGAGGGTGAATCAGATACTTTAGGACATGCTACGGCTTTGTGCAATTGATCTGAAAACCAGTTGGGACATTCACTTGCCGCTAGCAGAATTTGCCTACAACATCAGTTACCAGTTGAGTTTACAGATAACTCCGTATGAAGCATTATACGGGCGAAAGTGTCGGTCTCCGATTTGTTGGGATGAAGTCGATGAATGACAGGTACTTGGTCCAGAGATGGTGGAGCAGGCCGTCTAGAAGGTCCACATGATTCGGGAGAAGTTACTTGCGGCACAAAGTTGGCATAAGAGTTATGCGGATACTCATCGACAAATATTAGAATTTGTGGTGGGCGATCATATATTTCTGAAAGTGTCACCGATGCACGAAGTTATGCGATTCGGTACGAAGGGGTAGTTAAGTCCGAGATTTGTTGGCCCGTTTGAAATTCTTAAGCGATTTGGCCCAGTTACCTATCAGATTGTGTTACCACCGGCATTGGATGGAGTGCACGATATCTTCCATGTTTTCTAACTACAAAAGTATGTGCATGATCCAAGTCATGTGGTAGATTTCAGTTGGTTAGGGCTAAGAGCTGCTTTGTCTTATATGGAAGAGCCCGTGCAGATTTTGGATAAGAAGGATAAAGTTTTGCGAAATCGAGTTGTTTCTTTGGTTCGAGTGCTTTGGCAAAATCATTCCGTCGAGGAGTCGACTTGGGAACTTGAAGCGGATATAAAGGAAAAGTTTCCTTCGTTATTCGATCTAGGTGGGTTTGTGTTTAAGTTTCGAGAAATTTTTTTGTTAATGTATTAATATGTAAAGCCCTGAATCCCGTTGTGGAGCACAGATCGAGCTAGCTGTCGAATGGCCGAGTCGGATGAGAATTGGGGAACTTTACTTGGGAAAACTTTACTAGGATCGCGGGATAATGAATTGAGATCCTTTTCTCGTTATGGATTGGACTCTTTTGAAATGATGCCCAAGATGCAATGGCGTGCGTCTTGGGGAAAGAGTTCTATATAAGAGTTGTTCGCCTCGAGGTCGTTGCCCTGCTGGTTTTCGATGTCGCTTTTGTTGTTGGCATTTGTGTGCATTTTTGTGATTGTTTTTGATGAATGTTTTCATGGATTTACTTTCACTGTCTACGCATTTCATATCGAATCACTGAGAGAAAGAGAAGAAGTATGCTGACCAGACGTTGGTGCCAATGTAGGTGCTAACGCAGTGAACCGAGCTTGACGTTGCGTGGAAGACCTCTTTCTTTTGACAATTCACCAACACATTAGTGGCTTTGATCCTTCGACGATCCTTAAGCTTCGCACGTAACAATGGTAGACTTGTAATTGCCTTCGGTGCTTAGTAAAATATGCCTAGTAATAAATCGGAAAGATAATAAAAGATAAATTATCACATGGCTAGGCTTATGTTGCAAATCAAATAATGCTTGTGTGTTGCAATATGAATTGTTGAACAGGTGATACAAAGACCCAAGTATTGGGCGGTAAGTATATCGGACTTCGGTTCGAAAGAATGATAATACTAATAAATAGTCCCTCGGTTGGATAAATGAGTATATGAGCCTATGTCTCAAGGTAAGATGGTAAGATGGCAAGATAAAAAGAAAATTATGACTTATGTGTGGAAGATGTTATTATCATGCATGTTATGTCTCTTATTAGTTAAGTTGCATTACGTGCATGGTCATGGACAACTTGTGCACAAGGTAGTTCCCAGAACGGTAATCGCGACCATAGACCCGGTTTGTCCTAGGGGGAACAAGGATTGATGCCGACGTACTGGTATCGATATACCGGACTTTCAGTGGGGCTAGCTACCTGTATTACACGGATGCCGTTATACCAGTAAGATGGTCCAAGATGGCATGTCGCCAGTGACCTTCATATAGACAGGTGTCATAGCTAACAATGTCTTACACAGGCAAGAGTAAGTGTTATTCATAAATATACATGGATGGCTATCGAATGTAGGTAAGGTTTACCAAATTGGTGATCAATATGAATTTTTTATGTTAGAACAACATGAATTGCTTATGTTTCTAACATCATTGTGTGCTTCTTATATTTATTATCAAATATATGAATTGGTAATGGACTCTAAGGAAAGATAGAAAGATCACAAATCAATAGTGAACATTCATGTAATTTACTACTGTTGATTTATGGTGAGATTGGTTACGGCCGCTCACCAGTACATATGTGGCAATGTACTGACCCTCGTCTCTACAGGTGTCGAGAACCTACTGACCCTCGTCTCTACAGGTGCCGAGAACCTCGTGGATAATCTTAGACACTGAAGGCTTGCTGTCCGATGCTTTAGAAGCTTCATACTTTCTTGAAGTTTCCACTTGAAGAAGAAGGCATTTTGCTGAAGGTGGTTATTGCCGCATTATTAATAAAGGGAATTGATGTATGGAACAAGCTGTATCTCATTTTAATATTTCTGTAAGTTGTAGCCAAGTTTGGCATTTTATCTCGGCTGTTTGAGAGTCTTATGTTTTCTGTTTCAAAAATATCAATAAAGAGCTTATTTCAGATCATATCTGTGTTGTCCAACTTCTTTGTTAACTTGCTGTGAATCTTTACTCAAAATATCTCTTTTATAAAAGGAACATGAGCACGCCTTGTACAAGTGCAATTCCATACTTGTATGGCATCATACCTTAGCGAGGACGAACGATTCGGCGTGAATCAAAGCGGAGGTAAACGATTCCCCAAATCGGGGTGTGACAATATATAGGTATACATAGTCTATATAATCTACCTTTCTCACATATGGGATACAACTCATATATGTAAATATCTCATACTCACAAATATATACATAACCCATATATAATATATCTATGTATCAGACATTGTAAACCTACACAATATCTAATAAACTCTCATATAAAAGACCTATACACATACAAAACTGAACTATAAAACCACTTTATCCTCATACATCAGACATATATGCCAGATATCATACCTATACTCACACATCTATATATAAACTCACTACTCTTTATATCTATCATATATATAAATCTCAGAAAACTAAACTACAACACAAGAAGATAACCCTCACACTCATCTCAGAAACTGAGCTCTAAACTAACAGCTCAAAGCATAGCTAATAACTCATGTATAATACATTCAGGAAACTGAAATACAAACGACTGAAATCCTCACAAAACTATACTCTCACAACAATCTAATATCATTAGATATATATATAGATATTATATCTATATTCATCAACAAACATTCACATATGTATATAACTTACCAATCTCAGATTACAAAACCCAAATGCATTCAAAACCCCAAACCTGGCAGCAAGGGGGTGAGTGTGCACAAGTAAGGGAATGGGGGTCTGGTCTGTACAGGGAATGGAAATGTGTGAGTGTCTGCTATGTACATGAATAGAATAGGGGTCTGCACAATGGAAGAACTGGATGTATATAGAGTGCAGTGAACCAAGTATCTTGTGAGCACGGACTGAAACCAAAATGAGGAGTATAGGGATTAAACCTACAAAGAATGTAGACTAAGGTAATGTTACATTGATACCTTAGCTAACTGAACACCCAATGACAGGTATCAACTGGACATATACTTAGGGATTTTATCATAACCATGGTTGATAGTTCAGAACATATGAATTTATCCATATCCAAGGATCTGAACATGCCATGATATCCAAACTGGACATCTAACTGAAAGAAATTAAAAGAAAAGAGTGTAGGACAGAACATGTATCCTGGACTGAGTATTGATGTTGGGACATGAATGAAACTTAATTTGTAGGGGTGTGAACATAAGGTGAAATGATACAATGTGGGTTAACCTGGAAAAAGAACTTTAATGATTGTAATATGGGTTAATGCAGTAATTTAGACTCAAGAATGAGTTCCTCCTTTCCATCTCATTTCTGAACCCAAGGGCAGAGTTTATATATAAGAATATACTACAGGAAAATACCTTGTTATGATGGGTAAAAACTGTCATATATGATAATTATGACGGTTTTTTAAATCAAGTAACCGTCATGAACACGGGTGTCATAAAAGTTTAGAAAAACCGCTATATATGACTTGCACTTGTGTGACACCTTTTTTTTTATTAAAAATGAGATAATTAAGTCAATTATATATAACACTAAATTTGAAAATGACATTAATAGTATCATTATATATAACATTTCTATCCTAAAGTGTTATGACTATGTCATATATACATAACGCTTTATAACGTTCTGTTCACACACACACACACACACACACACATATATGTATATCACATGTCAATGCGTTATAAAAAGCATATCAATTTGCTAAGACCAAAAATATTAAATTTAACAAACATTTGAAATATTTTTTTTTGAATTAAAAATATCCTGCTCCAAATGTACATATATAAAGTTCAAACACAGGTCGAATCGAAACACAATTACACATCAACAGGAGGCATCAAACACCATGTCTCATGTGACAACCCGCATGTACTACATAGTAGAACTCTTTTATTTTAGAACTCACAAACTACTCAAATTTTAAATACAAAAAATAGTCAGGTGTCTACACTTCTTGACGACGATCCTACGGACGGATCTGGAGCTACCATCTCTTACTGATCGGTATTGGAGATTGTTTGGGGACTTCTTCGCAGGCCTTACACTGATAGCTGGGGTATTTTCTCATCAATCCGATAAAAAAGATCCCTGAAACATCAAATTAAATAAATAAACTGAAGGGTAAAAGATAAATTAGCAACAATAATTAGCTGCAGATACACATTTCCAATAATTCCACAAAATGAACCCATACACATCAGAAAATCATTGTCGTATTAAGATTACTGCCTACAAATACAAGGCACTTACCCAATACACCAAAGCACAAGCCAAAAGAAAGAAGACTGATAAGAGGCTCAGATTTAGGAATATGCCTCGCTATCACAAGATGTAGATTCACTCAGAAATTCCAGCAGAATGCATAAAGAGAGATTCCATCAAATAAAAAGGAATGACTGAACGAATAAAGAGAGATTCCATTAGAATATAAATAATATTTTCAAATCACGTACATTTTACCAAATTGGCTGCAGCTGAGCCACCACACCATCGGAAGAGAGGAAAAAGAAAGCCAAACCTTATTCTTAAATAAAAATTAGCAATTTGATAAAGATCATCCCGGCCTTTACTGAAACCTTCCTCTTTCATATCAGTCTTGTGTTTTGGGACATCAAGATACAACCATACAACAACATTAGTATCTCCATATTGCACGTATTTTTTATCATATCGCCAAAACAAAAGTAGCAAATTGAAGCAAAACATATAAAGGTAGGAACAAAAATATATATGAAGCATGTGTACTCAAAAAAATAAGAACAAGTATTAATTTCCACGTGATAAGGCTGTTTGTAAAGAACAAAAGTCTTATTACAAACTTAAGAAAAAAGAGTATAGGAGTACAATTGATTTCTAGGTAAGTACAACTATAGGAATCTAATTAGAAGATGATCACTTTATCCCTTGGACGATGTGATATTGAAGACACGAGCCTCTGGAGGATGCAACAGCACTTTAGCAGGAGATTATGATCACTCTTGATGCTTTGGGATTGATTTGAAACTCTATTTATAGAGTTCTTGAAATAACTGTTTAGCAGTTATTCTGGATTGCGCGCGCTTCAGGTTGCGCGTGGCCTGTTTACTTGTGCGAACGGTTGTACTAACTGTTGTGGATGCGTGGTATCATTTGATTGAGATGCGCGTGGTCATGGACAGTATAGTGGGCACGTTCTGCGAAGTTAGTGGCTTGCATGCCACGTCACTCTGTTCTGAACATTGTTTGATCACCTTGCGCGAGCTTCATCAAGTTGCACGTGGGCGCAATGTAGCAACTTGTGCGAGCGGTTGTACCAACTGCTATGGACGCGTGGCATCGTTTGATTGAGATTGTCACTCCCCATTCCCGGAATACGTAAATTTTTTGATTTTTCTGTATATGGTATCTGGCACTTGTATCTTGAATGTATGTATCATGTATTTGTAACTGTCCATGGCATGGGACAGTATCTCACCGCAGATTAGTGTGCCACCCTTTGTCCTTGTTTGGTTGTAGGCGTGGTTCACTATTTCGATGATAGGATTTCTGAACCGTGTTGTGGTTACGATTTTATTTATTTACTTTTATTAGTTATTGCATGTAGCATTTAACATGTCATTAGTCACATGGTTAAGAGCATGCTTGAGATTAGGGTTTTCTTTGAGTCAACCCAACCCCTATATATATTCTCTTCCTCACTCTCTCTCCTCATTCATTCTCTTTTTTCATTTCTTTTCCTCCCAACGTTTAGACAAGTACATCTTGCACCAAATGGAAAGATTCTTGCATTTTTTATTTCTTGATTTTTTATATGATTTATCTATAGTGTTCTTCTCATCATCCTCTACAAGTTTAGTACTTAGCATTTTTGATTTCCATGGATAAATTTTTGTAGATCTAAATTTATGTCATTTTCGGATTTCTTGGGTTTGATCTAGTAAACCTTGTTATTTTGAAGTTTTGATGGTTCCATGTTGTAGAGAATTTCGTTCTACCCTAGTTTGACCTATAGAAGTCTGGATTCTGACCTTGGATGAAGGAGTTATGAAGCTTTGAAGCCATGGCTTTCCATAGTTTTTCTTCTCGGAAAGTGGAGGAGAAGAACAGTGCTTGACCGCATGGACTTTCATGCGGCAAGTTTCCCTATTGCCGCATGGCTTATGGCGGTCTAGCCGCATGAGCAGTTCCAGCCACATAAGCAGACTGGCCGCATGAGCAGTTCCAGCCGCATAAGCAGTCTGGCCGCATAAGCAGTCTGGCCGCATGAGCAGTTCAGCCGCATAAGCAGTCTTAGCCGCATGGCGCTTGGCAGTTTTTCGACCGCATAAGACTTTATCCCTGGCAGTATGGCACTTAGCTTCTCATTGCGGCATATGCATAAGCATTTCTGGCCGCATGAGATCGTGCCGCATGGCGCATAAGCAGTTTCCAGCCGCATAAGCAGTTTTCAGCCGCATAAGCAGTTTCAGCCGCATAAGCTGTCCTTGAACTCCTTGCCGCATGAACACCCGTCCATTCCCAGCCGTATGAGCGCGCACCCCTTCAGCCGCATGTCCCAGCTTTTCTGAGTCGCATGAGACCATCCACCCTTGACCGCATAGGGCCTACTTTGGCTATTTTTTTGTATATTTTGTGTCCTATTGATTACATTATGGCTAGAATTTCTCCAACTTCCAACATAAAAGTGGTAGATCCTTGTGTTGGCTCCAAGGATCTTCATGTTTCACTTTAATCGAATTTCATATGTGACTTTTAGGTCAGGAGAGGTCCGTGTGACTTTCTGACTTGACCATGCTCCTGACCAGAATACCTTTATATGTGCTGGTACCTTTTCTAAGTGTGTATTGAGATACAATATTAGTATGCACTGCAGTTCTATTTAATGAGTGCACTGAGGTGTGACTCCACGTGCTAAGTGATTATTCGTGTTATATGTCAATACATGTGTACCTTCCAGCACAGTCATGGTAATTGGTCAGCAATAGTGTCGTGGTATAATGATTGTTGTTTGAAGCATTACACTAAGCATGTATCTAAATCTGGGACTCCTTGAGCCGATGTGGATTCGTACTTAGGGTACTCATACTATGGTACGACCTATAGGGGGATGACCATGTGACCACGACATGTAATCCCAATATCAAGATAGAGTTAATCTGAGCCACTTAAATCGATAGAAGCATTAGGAGGGAACAGAATCTCGAGATCGTGCCATACTAGCCACCCCCGGGTCCCGTCCTGACGTGTCGGATTGGCCGCCATGGATACAGTTTCATCTGCCTATAGTGGATGACTATATCCGACTCCTACGTGTTACGTATTATATGTTTTAGCACGGTGGCCCTACGGGGGACCGCTGCATAATTAAAGTGCTATATGTATATGTATATGTATATTATATGGCATTGGCTAGCCCTGCTAGGTTGACACAATCTGAGAATTCCTATATTGCATTACTGGGATAATCCAGGCAAATCCTAGAAAGCCGTAGGATTGATTGGCCGCTTTAAGATGACTTATTTGTGATATGTTTTTCTTCTATTAGCAACTGAGGAACATGGATTATCGTGGTGCGTGGTCCGACCCATGTCCTTGTTTGGTTGTTGGGTTGGGCTATTGTGCTGCGATAGGCTATGGACCGAAGACGCGATCAGAAGCCCTTTTACCTGCCCATAGTTATAGGATATATCTTATCTCGGCACGATATTGGCACCGTTTGTCTTTGTCTGGTTGTAAGGGTGTCGTATCGCCTCGATAATATGATATAAGCCTATAACTCGTGAATCAGGTCTTATTTTACTCATTGGGTTTATCTCACTCTTTTGTGCTCCCTTGTGGTACTTGCTATTCGGGGCCTGACCCCGCTGGTTTTGTTTGGCCAGATCTCGTAGCAGTCCCAAAGGATCCAGCTTTCTACCTGAACAATGGTGTACACCAGGAGGATGGGCGCCATGGACCATGAGTGGGTTTCTTCTCCACCACTCTGATATCTTCTATTTTGTACTTGGCGTTTAGCTACCGGCACCTGTTTAGCCGGCAGTTCTGGACACTAGTTTCCTTTTGCATAATTGTAATTAAATCAGACTGTAGCTGACTACAGTTATGTACTATTGACTCTTGGTACTAGTTCATTATTTTGTAAAGCTAGGCTCATTAATCATCTTAATGAAGCGTCGGGGACGCCTTACTGCTTTGTCTTATGTGATCATTATTTACTGCTTCTTGTTTTGATTGATTGAGATATAGATGCTCTGTGGGACCATAGGAGACTTGATTGTAGCATGTACCCCCTTGTCTCTTGACAACCACGATCGCCGTATGATGTTTATATACCTCATATGGTGTAGTTGGCCTAGTCCGTCTCAGTATTCCGGTACTGGGGCGTGACAAGGTTTTAGTGGTGGCCCATACAGGTCTGTTTTTTAGACTTGTGGGGTATTGCGATTATAAGAGTCTCAATCAAAATATGTCCCCCTTGATCTCTTGATCCGTCTTCTTTTTCTCCTATCTTGATTACTAACTTGATTACCATCCTCGATTCCTTCCCGTCCAGTCTTTTGATACCTTGTATCTTTTCTTTTAGGGGCACATCGTTCCCGACTATTGGAGGAGCCGGCATGGAAGAGAATCCAGTAGAGCAGGGACTAGTTGGAGATCAGCAAGGGGTAGCCCCTCTACCTGGACAGATTCATATCAAGAATGTTACCGAGCATGAGCCGGTTGAGCAACATAGGCCAGAGGATCCCGTACCTCCAGTGATGCCGGTAGTACCAGTGGCACTAGATGCGTCGACACTATTACAGATTATCATAGGGTTATTGGAGACCCAGCAATGCCAGACGGTAGCCCAACAGCAACAACAAACCCGACAGCAGGAACAGAATGTGCTACTGAATCAGGGGTTACAATTAGCCCTTGAGAGGAGTGTCAGGAATGATTCAGGAGTGTCCGGGAGGTTTTGTCGACTTAACCCGAGATATTTTGACGGCATGGAGGATGCCATCACGACGGATGCTTGGCTTCAGGATACAGAGGCCATATTGACCGCAGCAAAGGTTCCAGCAGAAGAGAAGGTTGATCAGGTCAGACTTTTACTTTAGGATCTCACCCGCGATTGGTGGGCATCGAAAGAGGTTGGAATAAGGCGTTATGTTCCCTGGGATAGCTTCAGTACTAGATTCAAGGCCAAGTACTTTGGCATGGTAGCGCGGAATGAGCTACAACAGAGGTTTATCAGTCTCAAGTAGGCTGGTAAGACGGTGGATGGTTATGTTGCAGAGTTCTGCAGGTTAAGTAGGTTTGCTCGGATGATGGTGGCGACGGAGCCAGAGAGAGCAATGAGGTTCCAGTAGGGACTTCACCTAGAGATTTTGCAGCTGGTTGAGGGGCACGATTACCAAACATTCGATGCAGTATTGACGGCGGCTTGGAGGCACGAGCTTACAATTCAAAGGTTATCAGCAAGGACTGGAGGCTAGAAGAGGTCTTATGTGCAGAGTGCTGGAGGAGGAGGAGCAGTATCTCGGACGTCAGCACCAGCGCCTGGCGTCCGTATTCGTGATATAACACCAGTCACGACAATTATGACTGCACCAGTTCGACAGCAGCAACCGAGGCACCAGCAACATCAGAAGGCACTAGTGGGTTGCACTTATTGTGGTAAGGAAGGGCACATTCGAAAAGTGTGTCGGTTAGCAAATGGGCAGTGCTTGAGGTATGGAGGTTCAGACCATCGTATAGCTACATGCCTATAAATGTAAAGACCAGGAGGGCCAGCACTAGCAGTAAGGCCACTTGCCCAGCGTCCATTACTGACGCAAGCTCAGATGTACCGACAAGCACAATATCAGGATGGACGGCAGGGCCAGGTAAGGCCGGGACAGAGGCAAATAGAATTCGGGATATCAGAGCAGAGGTTGGTTGAAGGCGGTCAGATTTTGGGTAAGTTCTGAGTATTACTTATTGTAATTCCTTGAGTTTTACATTCGTAGAGTGAAGGCGACTTTCTCGTCTCACTCATCTGCTCTCGTATCATGTGATACGTGATATTCATCATGTGTCTTGATTACGAGAGTACGTCCTGGGCAGAGTCTCGTTCTTAATTTAGTCATTGGTCCCGACTTATCTCAAGCGTTGACCCTTGTCCACTTTGGGAGTCTGTGTAGGACCTCGAGGACGAATTCCTACCTGACTTGAGAAGGCATATTTTATTTGTATGTCACCGATTATTTCCTTCTAGGGTATGATTACTGTTTGTGCTTTTACTTAATTATTCTTGCTTTCTTAATTTGTTCATGTGCCGTGTGTTGTTTGATAATTGTGCTTGCTATATGTCATGAGTGTATTTCATGATCTGAGAGCGCGCTCGACTAGCCTTATCAAAATTTCGAGGATAGAATTTTTCTAAGGAGGGTAGACATGTCACTCCCCATTCCCGGAATACGTAAATTTTTGATTTTTCTGTATATGGTATCTGGCACCTGTATCTTGAATGTATGTATCATGTATTTGTAACTGGCCATGGCATGGGACAGTATCTCGTCGCGGATTAGTGTGCCACCCCTTGTCCTTGTTTGGTTGTAGGCGTGGTTCACAATTTCGATGATAGGATTTTTGAACCGTGTTGTGGTTAGGATTTTATTTATTTAATTTAATTAGTTATTGCATGTAGCATTTAACATATCATTAGTCACATGGTTAAGAGCATGCTTGAGATTAGGGTTTTCTTTGAGTCAACCCAACCCCTATATATATTCTCTTCCTCACTCTCTCTCCTCATTCATTCACTCTTTTCATTTCTTTTCCTCCCAACGTCTAGGCAAGTACATCTTGTACCAAATGGAGAGATTCTTGCATTTTTTATTTCTTGATTTTTCTTTGATATGATTTATCTATAGTGTTCTTCTCATCATCCTCTACAAGTTTAGTACTTAGCATTTTTGATTTCCATGGATAAATTTTTGTAGATCTAAGTTTATGTCATTTTTGGATTTCTTGGGTTTGATCTAGTAAACCTTGTTATTTTCAAGTTTTGATGGTTCCATGTTGTTGAGAATTTTGTTCTACCCCAGTTTGACCTATGGAAGTCTGGATTCTGACCTTGGATGAAGGAGTTATGAAGCTTTGAAGCCATGGCTTTCTATAGTTTTTCTTCTCGAAAAGTGGAGGAGAAGAACAGTGCTTGACCGCATGGACTTTCATACGGCAAGTTTCCCTATTGCCGTATGACTTGTGGCGGTCGGGCCCATGAGCAGTTCCAGCCGCATAAGCAGACTGGCCGTATGAGCAGTTCCAGCCGCATAAGAAGTCTGGCCGCATAAGCAGTCTGGCCGCATGAGCAGTTCAGCTGCATAAGCAGTCTTAGCCGTATGGCGCTTGGCAGTTTTTCGGCCGTATAAGACTTTATTCCTGGCCGCATGGCACTTAGCTTCTCATTATCGCATATGCATAAGCATTTATGGCCGCATGAGATCGTGCCGCATGCCGCATAAGCAGTTTCTAGCCGTATAAGCAGTTTTCAGCCGCATAAGCAGTTTCAGCCGCACAAACTATCCTTGAACTCCTTGCCACATGAACACCCGTCCATTCCCAGCCGCATGAGCGCGCACCCCTTCAGCCGCATGGCCCAGCTTTTCTGAGCCGCATGAGCCTATCCACCCTTGGCCGCATAGGGCCTACTTTGGCTTTTTTTGTGTGTATATTTTGTGTCCTATTGATTGCATTATGGCTAGAAGTTCTCCAACTTCCAACATGAAAGTGGTAGATCCTTGTGTTGGTTCCAAGGATCTTCATGTTTCACTTTAACCGGATTTCATATGTGACTTTTAGGTCACGAGTGGTCCGTGTGACTTCCTGACTTGACCATGCTCCTGACCAGATTACCTTTATATGTGCTGGTACCTTTTCTAAGTGTGTATTGAGTTACAATATTAGTACGTACTGCGGTGCTATTTAATGAGTGCACTGAGGTATGACTCCACGTGCTAAGTGATCATTCGTGTTATATGTCAATACATGTGTACCTTCCAGCACCGTCATGGTAATTGGTCAGTAATAGTTTCATGGTATAATGATTGTTATTTGAAGCATTACACTAGGCATGGATCTAGATCTGGGACTCCTTGAGCCGATGTGGATTCGTACTTAGGGTACTCGTACTATGGTACGACATATAGGGGGATGACCATGTGACCACGACATGTAATCCCAATATCAAGATAGGGTTAATCTAAGCCACTTAAATCGATAGAAGCATTGGAAGGGAATAGAATCCCGAGATCGTGCCATACTAGCCACCCCTGGTCCCGTCCTGACGTGTCGGGTTGGCCGCCACGGATACAGTTTCATCTGCCTATAGTGGATGACTATATCCGACTCCTGCGTGTTACGTGTTATATATTTTAGCACGGTGGCCCTACGGGGGACCGGTGCATAATTAAAGTGCTATATGTATATGTATATATATATTATATAAAAAAATGTATATGTATATTATATGGCATTGGCTAGCCCTGCTAGGTTGACACGATCTGAGGATTCCTATATTGCATTACTGGGATAATCCAGGCAAATCATAGAAAGTCGTAGGATTGATTGGCCGCTTTAAGACGACTTGTTTGTGATATGCTTTTCTTCTATTAGCAACTGAGGAACATGGACTTTCGTGGTGCATGGTCCAACCCATATCTTTGTTTGGTTGTTGGGTTGGGCTATTGTGCTGCGGTAGGCTATGGACCGAAGTCGTGATCAGAAGTCCTTTTACCTGTCCATGGTTATAGGATATATCTTATCTCGGTACGATATTGGCACTGTTTGTCCTTGTTTGGTTGTAAGGGTGTCGTATCGCCTCGATGATATGATATAAGCCTATAACTCGTGAATCAGGTCTTATTTTACTCATTGGGTTTATCTCACTCTTTTGTGCTCCCTTATGGTATTTGCTATTCGGGGCCTGACCCGGCTGGTTTTGTTTGGCCAGATCTCGTAGCAGCTCCAGAGGATCCAGCTTTCTATCCGAACAATGGTGCACACCTGGAGGATGGGCGCCAGGGACCATGAGTGGGTTTCTTCTCCACCGCTCTGATATCTTCTATTTTGTACTTGGCGTTTAGCCACCGGCACCTGTTTAGCCGACAGTTTTAGACACTAGTTTTCTTTTGCATAATTGTAATTAAATCAGACTGCAGCTGACTACAGTTATGTACTATTGACTCTTGGTACTAGCTCATTATTTTGTAAAGCTAGGCTCATGAATCATCTTGATGAAGCGTCGGGGTGCCTTACTGCTTTGTCTTATATGATCATTATTTACTGCTTCTTGTTTTGATTGATTGAGACATAGATGCTCTGTGGGACCATAGAAGACTTGACTGTAGCATGCACCCCCTTGTCTCTTGACAGCCACGATCGTCGTATGACGTTTATATACCTCATACGGTGTAGCTGGCCTAGTCCGTCTCAGTATTTCGGTATTGGGGTGTGACAAAGATGCACGTGGTCGTAGGCAGTATAGTGAGCACGCTCTGCAAAGGTGGTAGCTTGCGCGCTACGTCACCCTGTTAAAAATAAGATTTGATCTAGTGGCGCCAACTTGTCAAACTGCGCATGGGCGCAACTGGACTACTGGCGCCTTTGACTAAGTTGTTTTTTGTGCTGTACTGATTAATCCTCGCACCATACAGCGACTTGTTTGAACCAGCTGTCAGCATTAATTACATGCTGATAAAATTTTCTCGAGTGCCATGTTGCACGGGATTTGAACAGATTTTGCTTAATCTCCGTGTTGTCAGTTTGTCAGGTAATGATGATGCCGTTACAGCTTTTCGAAAAAGTGCGCCACGTGGTGCTCGTGCAACCTGACTCCGGTGCAACCCGACGTTGGCGCAGCCTGATGCTGCGCAACCTGATTGTTTGGCGCAATGTAATATTTTAGCGCCATCCGATGACCGAACACCTTAATGGGTGGCGTAACTTAATTTTTAGCCTCTACAAGACCCCCTTCAAAGTTTTTGAAACTTGAAAATACTTTAAAGTTTTGAAATACTTTGAATTATGCTAGTTTTGTTTGGATTGCGCCAGAGAACTATCTGTGTTGCGCCAATCAACTCGAGCCCGATTCTTCAGCATGGATTGCGTAACTGTTTGGGCTATAAATAGCCTTAACCTCTGTTCCTTTCATTTCACTAACATAATTTTCTCGAAACCCTGCCTCCTCCTTTAACCACTCTGTCCCTTCTTCTTCCCGATTCAGAAGCTTCTTCGACAAACCCTAATGGCGTCCAGGAGATTCGATGTTAAGAAAGGAAAGGGATTCGCCGAGCCTGTATCTCGTGCTTCATCATGAAGAGAGCAGCGACATGCGCATTAGTACGTACCACATTCGTCATGACGAGAGACTGTTAACCCGGCCATAGAAGGTAAGCATTAGACCCGATCATCGACCACCCTATTTAGGGATTGGCCGGCTCCTGACATCGTGTACCCACTCTTTTTAGAGTGGGGCACAACTCATAACTTGTGCCTTCCTTACTGTCGACCCATGTTGCGCGACGCTTCGAAATTCGTGTTGTATTTTGAGCATAATTTTGACGCGTTTGAGCAGCAAGATGCGGCATAATCATGATTGTTGTGCAACCTAATGGCTGCGCATGCTGAGTACGGCGCAATGTGAGTATCGCGCAACCTGACTAAAAAAAGTATTAAATACTCGGTTCATTCCCAACGATGAACCTATTTATGGGGCGATCTTTTTCAAAAAGTCTTTTTACTTTCTCCCTTGTTAAGTGATACGCGCCCATTTATTGGGAAGACGAAGATTCGACGGGGGCTGACCTTCACTGTATAAATATATATGGGCATAATGCCCCGCCTTTATCTTCATTCACTCTTATGGCTTCCAAAGAGAACCTGAAGCAGGAGACGAACAACCATGGCGTCGGCAAAGCTTCTGAGAAGGAGTTACACTCTGCGCCTGCAGAGTACTTGCTAGAAGCTGACCCGTCGCTGAGGGCAAAAAACTTTCTCGACTGTTTTGGCCTGACTCCAACAGTCCTCGCTCGTTCCAGAGGTGGGTCATCATCTTCTTCCGAAAAACGTGGTGCCTTAGAACGTAGGAAAGGATTCCTTCGTTTGATGCATCACTCGGGAATCCATAACATGGAGGAACTGAGCGCTGCCTTGCATCAGACTGATGACGGGAAGAACAAGTGATGTGATGCGAAAGAGTCATTTTACATAATGGCCTATAACGCCTATGTCTGTAGTATCTGTCCTCTTTTCCATTATGGAATGAAAAAATTGAACTTTATTAAACTCCTACGAATTTGAGATTTGTTGTGTAACTGTCTTGACACATCCCACACACATTTTTTAAACTTTTCTTGGTTCTGTTAACATCAACTTCCAAATATCACGTGGCATTTTTTCCCCGAAATATACGCCTATAGACGCGCAAAATGTTTTAGCTTCAATTGCACATGAATAATTTTGATAAGAAAAGAACATTTACTGTATTCTCTTATTCTTTCTGATGCTTGCAGGAGACCAACTGACGAAAATTCCCAAAACTGGCATCGGTGATCTTGGATGTTATGAAGTTGAACCACCTTTGACAGACACATCAGAGAGCTCAGAACTCTTCATGCTTAAAAGGGCTTCCTCAAGATGGTAGGAAGGGCCTTTATACATGAGAGTTGGACGATGGAGCGACAGAATTAGGAATCGTATCACGAGGGTGATCTTATTCCTAGTTCTCATGACGGGTCGTCTCTTCTCCACCAGTTGTATTGACATCAGCTTATCTTTGAGCTGCTGTACTCTAGGGTTCTCCTCTCGTCTTTCTGAGAGAGAAGACCAGAGTTGATTCCGTTTCCTTGCTCGCTGCTTCAGGTCGAGTCGACAAGGAACTGACACCAACAAGAAGATCCCTAGATGTAATAGACCTTTATTTGTTATATTCAGAATGAAAATATGAGATGTAATAGATTTCCATTAAGATGCATTTCGAAATGAAAATTCGAGATATAATAGATTTCCATTAAGATGTAACTATATTTTTAAAGAAGGAATAAAGAATGAATTTCTCTTCTTTATGATTTGATTTGATGTGATGATATAAAAAATAGAATCCAGAGGTAATGTGGACGTGAACTCTTTTTTCTATAAATGATCTTCAAGTCCGCTGGTACTTAAAGACAGAAGATCGTGTCTAAAAAGACAATATTTGGATTTATCATAAAGAAAAGACATTCTTTAAAACGGCTGGGTTTCAAAAGATGGAATTGATGATTTGGATAGACTCCACGGAGATTTTGAGTTTTTATTATCTTATGGCTTTATTTACGAAAAAGTAAAAAAATGATAATAAATGTAGGCCCATTCCCGCAATGAAGTAGAAATGAATAAGCATGCCTTTTCAAGGAAAGGTCGCTTCGATTCTCGAGACAAAGAGTAAATGAAGATTTCTTCTCAAGATGAACGAACATGCCTTTTTGAGGAAAGGTTGTATCGATTCCTAAGACAAAATGTTTGGCTTTTCTGTCTATAAATAGTGTGGAACTTTTTTGAGAACATCATTCATCCCTTTTCTTTGCAAATGTCTTCAGAAGAAATGGCTAAGGAGACAGGAGTTATCCCGAAGATCGAAGCCGTCCTCGACACTCCTTCCGATGAGCCTCTGCCGCCTACTCAGCCAGAAGTTGAAGAAAGCTCGGCTGTCCCTGGATAGAAGCAGGACATTCTCGCCGAACAGGTGGAGCCTGGGAGTACTGCCGAGGAAGAAGCTCTGAGGAAGGCTGCCTGTGAATTGCTGGTATCATCGGGCAATAATGTCTTCGAGCTTCTTGTGAAATACGTTTTCAATCAAGAGGGCTCCGGTCCTCGTTAATTTTATGTATTTCTTTCTGTCTAAATTTATGCAAATAAAAAGAAATTTTATTTACATTTTGAGCCTCTGTATTGATATTTCTTCTTTTTCTTCAAATATAGTATTTCTTGAGAAATTTTCCATTAATGGGCATCATGGCGACTCGACCATCCATACCAGTCAGTTGATAAGCTCCATTGGAGAAAATTTTGCTTACAACATAGGGTCCTTCCCACTTCGCTTCAAATTTGCCTTTGCTCATGTGCATCATAGTCATAGGACGTCTGACGGTTAGAACTAGTTCTCCTTTTGGAAATGTTCGGACTTTGACTTTACGGTTGAAGGCTTTTGATAGACGAGTTTGGTATAACTCAATATGTTGTTGAGCTAGGAGCCGTTTCTCGTCAAGCGCTTCAAGCTCTTGAAGTCTCAGGCGATCATTGTTTTCGGTTGTGAGTTCGTTGGCAATGGCCATTCTTAGGGAAGGGATAAGGATTTCCAATGGTAAGATGGCCTCACATCCGTATACCAAAGAGAAAGGTGTGCAGCCTGTAGGAGTACGTATAGTAGTACGGTAAGCCCACAGACATTCTTCAAGCTTCTCACTCCAGTTTTGTTTGTTGGTAGAAACAAACTTCTTGAGGAGTTTGATGATGGTCTTGTTAAATGCTTCTGCCAACCCGTTAGCTGCAGGATTGTAAGCTGTAGAAGCAATATTATTGATCCTGTTGTCATCGCAGAATCGAGTGAACTTCTGACTGAAGAATTGTGGCCCATTATCATGAATAATTCACCGAGGAACACCGAATCTGTAGATCACATGTTGCTTAATAAAATTGATAAAGCTGCTTGTCTTGACTTCGGCTAGAGGTATAGCTTCGGTCTATTTTAAAAAATAATCACTATGGCTAATATGAACCGATGTCATCGAGACGAGGGAGGGTTGATAGGACCGATGACATCCATACCCCAAGCTTCAAAGGGCCAAGATGCTGCTGTCGGGTGAAGAAATTCTGATGGTTGATGAATGAAGTCAGCGTGGATTTGACATGCTCGGCACTTCCTTGCATATTCGATTGCATCATATACCATTGAGGGCCAATAATAGCCCATATGGCGAATGCGATCCTAAAATTTAGGACCAGGTTGATGTGTGCCACAAACACCGTCATGAGCTTCACGAAGTATTTTTTTGCTTCTTCTCCCGCGAGACAACGTAAGAGTAAGCCGTCAAATGTTCGTCGGTAGAGTGTCTTTGTAGTATGATTATAGTAAAATATCAGTGACCGTCGTCGAATTGTTGTAGCCTCCTTAGGATCTTCGGGTAGGATATCATGGACCACGAAGTCTATGAAAGGAGTCCTCCAGTCTTCATTGATGGCACAAATTTCAACTGAATTATTGAATTCCTTGTTTGAGTCTTCAATATTTAAGTTATTCTCGACACAAAATAACTCTTTATTAGTGATGACGACCATTTATCGCCTTCTTACGGGAATTGCTAATACTGCTATAAAATTAGCGAGTGCGTCAGCTTTCGTGTTACACACTCGGCGTACATGCTCGATGAAGAAGCCTTTGAATGAAGTGGCCATCCTTATCGCTGCATCATGATATGGAACCAAATCTTGATGTCGAACTTCGTATGCGCCTCTGACTTGATTGACAATAAGTTTGGAGTCTCCATAAACTTCAAGATACTCAATATCTAATTGTTTAGCTAATTGGAGACCAATGAGCAGAGTGTTGTATTCAGCCACATTGTTGGAACACGACTCATCTAAAGAATAAGCTCTTTGGATAGCTAACCCTTCTGGTGAGACGAGAATGATTCCGACTCCAGCAACAATAGCACCTTTTGGTCCAATTCTGGATGCACCATCAAAGAATAAATGCCAAATAAGAATTTTTTCTGAAATCATGTTGGACTCCAAAGTTTCATCTGGAATCTCGTCGTAGAGTTTAGACGTTTCGGGAATTGGATGAGCTACCAGAAAGTCAGCAAGGGTTTGACCTTTAACAGACTTTTGAGGAACATAAACCATATCATATTGTGCTAACAATATGACCCATGTTGTGTGCCTGGAATTGAGTGTACTGGGCTTCTTCATCAGGACCCGGAGAGGTTTAACTCTAGAAATGACATGAATAGTTTGGCCAGTGATATAATGTCTGGTCTTTTGAACAGCAAACATCAAAGCTAGACATTCTTTTTCTATCGGAGTATACCGATGCTCAGCTCCAACCATCATACGGCTAAGGTAATAGATAGCCTGTTCATGACCTTCTTTATTCTTCTGAGCTAATAAAGTACCTAGGGAATGGTCCATTGCTCGAACATACATCAGGAAAGGTATTCCTGACACTGGAGGCACTAGAACTGGAGGTTTATCAAGTACCGCTTTATGTCTTCAAATGCTTGTTGACATTCTTCAGTCCAAATAAAAGACACACCTTTTGTAAACCCCCTAAATTTCTACTTTAATTTTTTTTTATAAATTGAGTATTTAAATATTTTTTACTTGGTATTTGCACGTCGCATAGTCGTATTACACGTCGCGTACGAATTTGTCGTAGGGGACGTCACGTATGAGTTTGCATTTTTGTATGTCTCGTCGAGTGCGAATATGTGCGAGGTACATATTTTTTGTAAAACATTTTATTAGAGATTTTATTTATATAGAAAAATTTTAGTTTTCAAAATAATATGGTAAATATTTTTATTTTTTATAAAAGAGTTATTTTGTTCGTTGTTTAAAAATAAGTAGAGATTTGGAAATTTTGGGTTATATGGAATGTGTTCCAAATATTTTGCGAAATTTGGAATTTATTATTAACATAATTTTGTTAATTATAAAAGCTATTTTATGAATTAATATTTAAGTAATATTCTTGATTTTCAAAATTAATTATTGTTATATTTTGATATTATGAAAAAGATTTTTAGAATTTTTTTTACTTAATAATTGAATTATTTTGATAATTTAAATTGGAAAAGATTTTATTGGCCTTAATTTAAGTAGCTTTTAAACTAAAGATAAGTTTTATTTGTATTGAAGTGAATTTTAAATCGATTTAAATTAATATGGAATCTATCTAGGGAAAATTTAAATTCTCCCAATCCCTATCCAACTGGGAATTCCCACCTCCTATATAAGGAGAGGTACTCCTCCATAATTTTCTACCACCCACTAACGTGCATTGTGTCCGTGCTGTGCCTCTGCCCATCCACCACATGTGAGTTTCCCCTCTCCTCAATTTCTCTCTCACCGAATAAGTTGGAGGAAAGTGGCAGTATAAGGTTATTGAGATATTTTTATTATTATTATTATTATTATTATTATTATTATTATTATTATTATCATTATTATTATTAGTAAAGGAGGGTTGAGCTGTATAGATTTGTTAGGAATTATTATCATGATTATTATTATTATTATTATTGTTATTACTATTATGATTATTATTATTAGTATTATTATTATTATTATTATTATTATTATT
The DNA here is from genome assembly GCA_029216955.1 of Iris pallida. Taxonomy (NCBI): domain Eukaryota; kingdom Viridiplantae; phylum Streptophyta; class Magnoliopsida; order Asparagales; family Iridaceae; genus Iris; species Iris pallida. The sequence continues at coordinate 8,993,967 of JANAVB010006389.1, read as the reverse complement.
ATTATTATTACCATTAGTTCTATTATTATTATTACTATTATGATGATTATTATTATTATTATTATTATTATTATTATTATTATTATTATTATTATTATTATTATTTATTGTATGTATTAGTTTAGATATTTTGGTATCATGGGTATGTATATATGTAAATATATATCAAATATTTTTATTATAATAATGGTTTCAATATATAAAATTGTTCAAAAAAAATGTTTTTATTATAAAGGGTAGTTTCTAAAAATATAAAATAATTCCTAAGTATTTCAAATATTTTCTAAGAAATTATTTTAATCAATAAAAATATACTTCTTAGCTAGGAAATTTTATTTTGATAAACTTAAGAGTTTTTTTGCCTAAAAATTGATTCTTGAAATTTTCTAATAAAATTTGTCTTCAAAACAATAAGGGAATAATTTCTAAAAACTAGTATAAATATTCAGTTACTCCTAAATTCCTCCTATTTTCGTCATGACTAATCACATGTTCCTATTCTCTCGCGATTTTGGACCATTACGTCGACCATGGCTATTGGACTATTGAGACATGGAAGAGAACACCGCACCACACCAGGCGACACACCAGGCAAGACACCTTACCTTTACTGTTTAAATTTTCTGCTCAATATCAAGCATGTTTTGTTTATTTTCAAGTTGTTATTTCAAAACTATATGTAGATGTAAATTACTATATTTTATGCAATTGGCTTAGAGTTAAGAGACCACAGTATATTTAGTGCATCTCATAAACTGTCACGATGTGCCACGGATTGTGTGTGAGTTGTGAGTCGCATATAGATGCGGACTTGCATGCTGACTGATCATTGGTGCGTACAGGCCGTACGTTAGGATATAACTGCCAATAGATTTTGTAGAAGACTTGGCAGTTATTAAGGATTAAACAATGTCGTGGAGTCGACACATGTATAGTATCATTGGGGGTGTCACGACCCGTTACCCAAATTGTTGGGCCGGGCCGAGCCATGTCCAGCCTACGCTTGGTTAAAGCGTAGTAAGCTGTTCTAAGAATAGACAATAAAGGATCTAAGCTACTAACAGTTCTAAAATCACATTTAAAAGGTTCATCACAACACAGCATCTATAAGCGAAAGTGAAATAAGCACAGACTTAATAATACACTTCCAAAGTATCTAACTGGAGACAAAGTCCAGTAACCAAATATAAGTTCAAACCAAAGTCTAAGTCTCAAAACACATGAAAGATATCTAAGCAAGGTTTCCCGCTGGGGCCTCTTCTTGAGCTAAGGCCAGGTCCTCAAATGCAGTACCATATTATGTATCACATAGCATTTCCTCCTCGGAAAGTGAACCTACAACGTTATCTTGCAGGACGGGAGCAAGTACTGATTCTACAAACATATAATACTGATTATGTGATGGAAAAAGATGAGATAACGTAATCATGGCACATCTTGATTTATCCAGTTTTAGATACATTTCATCATGGCAATACATATTCATTTTAAAGTTTAAAACTGTAGCATGTACGTGATCGGTCAATAGGTAAAATAGGATGTACAATGGTACATATCAAGTTTTTTCTGGCATGCACATACGTGCATGAACGGCATTGGTGCATATCAATACACAAACGCGGGATCAGAACCTACGGCAAAGTTACATATAGAATGTTACCATGCGAGGTAAATACATACGAAGAAGGGAGGCATGATTACGTACTCTACTAACAGTTTCCCCTTAACCCGTTTATATTAACATGTGAGTGATACGAGAACAGTATAAAACATGTGAAAGACACTGGAAGCAGTATAAGCATGGTAGGTACTGAGAGCAGTATAAAACGTGGTGGATACTTAGAGCAGTATAAAGCATAGTGAAACATGTACTGAGAACCAGTAAGAAGCATGTGAAGATATAAGAACTGTCCTAAGCATGGTAGGTTCTGAAAATAATAAATCATGTAAAGATTTAACTTGCTACCCCAAGAATCAGCATTTAACATGGTTGGATCACAGTTTATTGTTATACGCAGTAAATAAGCTTGTAGGGGTACTTGCCTCGAGCAAAGCAAGAATAAGAATATGAAGATACAGATGTCCGGTGTCCTGTCAATAATGATATACAAACTCAGCCTCTAAGTTATGATTAAGATTATACTAGTGGTGTGACACGACTCCTAACTGGATACTAGCCAAGTGGGGACCTAGCATAAAAGTTCAATAGGGGGTGACACTATATCCAAACTAATTTTCTAGGGCCTTTACACTAGTGTAGGGTGAGGTGCAATACTACAATAACTCAAATCAACACAAAACTTAGTAAGTCGTAACTACTCAATAAATAAATCAGACTGTACACTGAGTCCCAACAATTTTTAAGATAGACAAAAGCTCAAATATACATAAAATAAAGTACCAAAATGATTCTTGTTAATTATAGAAATTTATAATAATTTTTCTGGAATTTATAAACCCTCATAGATATTTATTAAAAATCAGCAAACACATGTATCCTGAAAATGAGTTCTGTTTTCCTATTTTTATAAAATACCAAAATTACTCATTAAATGATAGAAAAATTATATTAAATTAGCTAAATTAACATAGTATTTTAAATACAAATTTTATCAGATTTTTACAGCAATTAAAATATATATAAAAATCCAAAAATAGCAAGTAATAATTTCTGGAAAATAATTAATTACAATTTAAGGATGATACATAAGCAAAATCTACAGATGTTGTCGGATGATAAAATAAATATCACCAACGTATCCAGAACGGTCAAATTAGCTAGGATAGCCTACCCATAAGTCCAATTTGGACACATGAGTAAAATGGTAATTTTGGGTCAAAATAATGTCCGTCGTTGGACACACTTTGCACAGAAAAACGTGTCAGGATAGAAATATACAAAACCTAGCAAATTATTTGTCCACGAATCCAAAATGATGATACGAACCCAACGGTATGTCCAAAATAGAATTTCGATGACCCGATCACAAAATGACACGTTGACGCGGACATTTGGAATCCGGTTTGCACCGAAATACGTGCCGGAGCAAATGTCTTCAAAACTCAGCAAATTATATGTCAACGAGTCCAGAATGACGATACGAACATAACGGTATATCCGAAATTGGATTCCGATGAGCTGATCTCAAAGTGACCCGTTGACTCGGAATGCGGGACCCGCTTTACACCGAAATACGTGCCAGTGCCCATGTTCTCCAAATAAAGCAAACTTTATATGAAAACATGCCAGAACGATGCCACGAGTCTACTGGTGGTGTCAGAAATTGAATACGAAGTCCCGGGTTCAAAAATAGAATTTTATAAGTGCAAAATAAAGAATTCGGACGGCCAATTTTGGCGTCGAATTCGACCAACCAAACGTGCTCACAATGAAACGAAACTTAAGGAGCAGGAAGAGGGTTATACCAACTACGTACAGGAACTGGTAGCATGCCAACCGGAGCTGCGATGGCGGAGTTACGAGCTGATGAAGTCGGCTCCACAAAACTGTCCAAAATTTATACAATTTAAAGTGTCAAATTGGTGACCAGTTTTGATGTATCAAACGACGTAATTAACGGACGAAACTTGAGGGGAGTGGAGATGGATATACCGAGATTCTGACAGAGCAAAGAGTTCGCTGATCCAACGGTCGAATCTCTCGAAAAATGTGCACGAAGTTGCTGCGACGGAACGCCATTTCTGAGTTCAAAACTCGCGCGTCACGACGGGATTTCGTGCAAAACGTACGAATATCCTACCTGGCACGTCGAGGAAGGTGGTACGCATCCGGGGGCGTCGCCGGAGGCTCGCCTGGCTAAGGAGGGCCGGCCACGACGGCGTACGGCCAGCGATAGCCGGCGCGCTAGGCAGTGCACGCGCGGCTGCGCATGCTACTGCACTGCTGCCTGCTGCAGCTGCGGCTGCTGCTGTGCGCTGTTGGGCTTGCGTACGACGCGCGGTGGCGGTTGCCGGTGGGGGGGTCGTGGTGCAGCGCCGGGCACGATGGTGGCACGCCGACGGCGGCGGTCGTGCGGGGGGGGATAGAAGTGGGGAGAGGTGGTGGTGGTGTTGATAATAATGGTGATGGTGGTGATGATAATAATGGTGATGGTGGTGTGGAGGAGGAGGAGATGGTGGAGGTGGTGGCTGTGGGTGTTTGGAGGAAGGAGGAGATGGGAAGAATGATGGTGAGGGTGGTGGTGATGCTCGGCTACCAGGGGGTTCGGCCGAGTGGAGGGAGGGGGCTGTTCTTGCTGGTGAGAGAGAGAGGTTTGTGTGTGTGTATAATTAAAAGAGAGAGGGTGGTGTATATATTATTGTGTGTGTGTATAATAATATAGAAAGAGAGAGAGTGATATATTATGAGAGATATTATAGGAAGAGTGAGAGAGAAGTCGGTTGGGGGGGTGTGTGCTGGTAGAGAGAGGGGAGGGGGGGTGATGTGTATGTGTAAGGAGAGAGAGAGTTGTATATATATATATATATATATATATATATATGAGAGATATTTAAGATATCTAATAAAGTAGAGAGAGGAAGTGATATTTTCAAAATAGGAAAAAATAAGAAATATTGTGTGGAGTGTTTGGGCAGTCATGAGAGGACAACATGGAGCTTGGGTTCGGGTTCGGTCGAGCCGGGTCGGGTCAAAATCGGTTAAGGGGCAATAATTGAATTTAAATGGGTATTTATAATCTAGGGTAAATAAGTAACATGTGGGGACTCAAATAAATTGGACACAAGTATCATGTGGGTAGTAGGCTTCATGTGGGCCATGTCCATACTTTGGGTCGACTAGGTTGGATGTCGGGTCCCGAAATTAAATTGGAAGTTAAATCAGGTTTTACGGTAGATAATTAATTGGCCTAAATTGACTCAAAAGTTGTGCGAAGGAAATGAAGCACAAAATAGAGTGTCTGAGTGGGACACGAAGGTCATGGGTGTAGAGCGTCTCGAGTAGATCATTCATGAGAAGTTGGTTCTGAGAAAATGACTGGTCTCGTGCTCCTAAATTAAAAGTTACGGTAACGTGCAAACGAAGATCAAAGATAAAAGTGGAAATAATTATTCAACGATTAATTGGTCTAAGTTGACCCGAAGTTGCGCGATACGAAAAAAGCACAAGGGAACGAGTTTAAGTGGGACATGATATATCAAAACGAAGATAATCTTGTCTACTACAAAACTCGTAAAGAGAGTTTACAGAGATTGGCATCCCTGATGCTCCAGAAGTCAAAGTCACGGGAAGGAACATTAATGATCAAAACAATTTAAATAATGAAATATTTCTTAGAAATAATTCATTTAGAAAATTTAAAACAAACCCTAAAATTCTGGGAGCTTACATCCTACCCACCTTATAAGAATTTCGTCCTCGAAATTAAAAATTATCCAATATGTCAAACTATAACATGTAGCTGCTCTGGCTACGATACTCAATCTGCTACCCTTGTGATCATCCATGTTGTTCTCGCTACATGTATTTGGGTCCAGGTTTAACAAAGGTACTTCTATCATAAACTATGTCATATATCCTTTAGAATCTTCCATACTAATATGAAACCTTTATGTATACCCTAAACTATAGGTCATTCTCTGGGTATGTTTATAAGCCTAAAATGCTTAATCATCAATCATATTTCCAACCTCAATTGTAATTACTTGATTTCCTTATCATATCCTAAGTATCCTTATTTTATCAATCCACAGGCCCTTTGCATTATTTGTCGTCAATCCTTTCCTATAGTTTCTCCTTGAAATCATACGTTCAATTTCTATCCTTGGCGTAGAGCCTTCTTCATTTTACTCAACAAGTCCTCCGAATATAAATCCTCGATTTCAAAACTCCTGATTTATTAATTACCAAAGTACATATGTCTATGTCTTGTTCCTTGTCTTTTTAACTAATATCTTCCCGATCTCGTACGCAATACGATAACTCATTCTAACTTATTCTATATCATTTCACATATCGATCTACCCTCTAATTATATGTAATTAGCTTGTAGATAACCAATAATCACTTGGTCATTAAAGTCCTACGAATCCTCAATCCTCAAACTCTAAGCACAAGATTCTAATCCTTAATCCATAGTCACAACAATATACTATCTCATTATTCCATCTTAGATACCCTATCACCAAGTCATACAATCAATACAATCGTTCTTAACGGTTTCCAAGTCTACTATAGTCAGTCACTCATACTTGTCCTATAAGCTTAATCTAACCAATCCCTAGGAAAAGTACTTATCACAATCACACAATACATTTATAATTATACTATAGAATCAGTTAACAAGGTTTGGCTATTTCGGTCGCCTATCAAAATAGAAGGTAACAAGGCCTAAGATTGGGTCAACCAATCCATAATAGTGTCCAAACAAGTTAAAGGGTCAAGCAAGACAGAAAAGTTGGTCAAAATATCTCCAAGAATGGTACAAAGACAACGAGATGCATAACGAGAAGAATTATCCAAGAGGTTAATGAAAAAGAGTTTAGTCAAGTCATAAGAAAGATGGAACACAAAAATAATTATGTCCAAAAAGATAACATGAAAGCAATCCTGTTGGAGAGTCCTAGAGAACCTGTAATCCTAGTTGTAGATGTAGATAGGACATAGTTAATCAAGACGGGGAAGAATGATGATAAGAATTTGTTCTTGCTTATTCGGTCATAACGAAGTGAACCAAGTTGAGATGTGATCTGGTAACCATACACGTCTTCCTGAAATCATGTTGCCAGAATTTTTGCCACACAGTAAGCTTAGATGCAATAAACGATAGAGTCATAACTAAGGTATACACCCTATAATCATGTTATCTAGAATCCTCGCCACGCCAACCGGTATGGCTGCAAGAAAATCTAAATTCCATAACTAAGATAAGTATTCCTAAAATCAGGCTCTACGTTTTTGTCATACCAGCTAATATGGCTGCGATAAATTCTAAACTCCATAAATAAAGCAGACGTTTACCTTATCAGGATATATAACAATTTAATCCACAAATTTTATCACGATGCAAGATCAAAGTCAACAACAAAGATCAGAAATCAATTTCAACAACGAATTAAGGAAGAGCAAATGAAAATAAGCGAAAACAGATTTCGAGGTAAGATTAGAGTGAGATCCTCAGGGGCCATCCCAAGGGTACTAAATTGATCAAAATTGTAACCCACTGAATTTCAAGCAAGAGACTAAATATAGTTAACGCTCCTATGCTGTGATGAGTTCTCCTATGTTGCAATCCTAGATATCCTCTAGGTGTTCTAAATGTTTATCCCTAGTGTTAACAAGTTGTCCTAAGATTCTAATTGTAGGCATGCTTGGTACAATAACGTAACCAAACAACTTAAGTCTGGACCTGCATGGGCCACCACTAAAAATATATCATGACCCGTTACCCAAATTATTGGGCCGGGCCGAGCCATGTCCAGCCTACGCTTGGTTAAAGCGTAGTAAGCTGTTCTAAGAAAAGACAATAAAGGATCTAAGCTACTAAAAGTTCTAAAATCACATTTAAAAGGTTCATCACAACACAGTATCTATAAGCAAAAGTAAAATAAGCACAGACTTATAATACACTTCCAAAGTATCTAACTGGAGACAAAGTCCAGTATCCAAATATAAGTTCAAATCAAAGTCTATGTCTCAAAACACATGAAGGATATCTAAGCAAGGTTCATCGCTGGGGCCTCTTCTGGAGCTAAGACCAGGTCCTCAAATGCAGTACCATATTATGTATCACATAGCATTTTCTCCTCGGAAAGTGAACCTACAACGTTATCTTGTCAGGACGGAAGCAAGTACTGATTCTACAAACATATAATACTGATCTGTGATGGAAAAAGATGAGATAACGTAATCATGGCACATCTTGATTTATCCAATTTTAGACACATTTTATCATGGCAATACATATTCATTTTAAAGTTTAAAACTGTAGCATGTACGTGATCGGTTAATAGATAAAATAGGATGTACAGTGGTACATATCAAGTTTTTTCTGGCATGCACATACGTGCACGAACGGCATTGGTGTTTATCCATACACAAATACGGGACCAGAACCTATGGCAAAGTTACATATTGAATGTTACCGTGCGCAGTAAATACATACGGAGAAGAGGGGCATGATCACGTACTCTACTAATAGTTTCCTCTTAACCCATTTTTATTAACATGTGAGTGATACGAGAATAGTATAAAACATGTGAAAGACACACTGGGAGCAGTATAAGCATGGTAGGTACCGAGAGCTGTATAAAACGTGGTGGATATTCAGAGCAGTATAAAGCATAGTGAAACATGTACTAAGAACCAGTAAGAAGCATGTGAAGATATAAGAACTGTCCTAAGCATGGTAGGTACTAAAAATAATATATCATGTAAAAATTTAACTTGCTACCCCAAGGATCAGCATTTAACATGGTAGGATCAGCATTTAACATGGTTGGATCACAGTTTATTGTTATACGCAGTAAATAAGCTTGTAGGGGTACTTGCCTCGAGCAAAGCAGGAATAAGAATATGAAGATACAGATGTCCGGTGTCCTGTCAATAATGATATACAAACTCAGCCTCTAAGTTATGATTAAGATTACACTAGTAGTGTGACACGACTCCTAACTGGATACTAGCCAAGTGGGGACCTAGCATAAAAGTCCAATGTGGGGTGACACTATATCCAAAATAATTTTCTAGGGCCTTTACACTAGTGTAGGGTGAGGTCCAATACTACAATAACTTAAATCAACACAAAACTTTGTATGTCGTAACTACTCAATAAATAAATCAGACTGTACACTGAGTTCCAACAATTTTTGAGATAGACAAATGCTCAATTATACATAAAATAAAGTATCAAAATGATCCTTGTTAATTATAGAAATTTATAATAATTTTTCTGGAATTTATAAACCCTCATAGATATTTATTAAAAATCAGCAAACATATGTATCCTGAAAATGAGTTATGTTTTCCTATTTTTATAAAATGACAAAATTAATCATTAAATGCTGGAAAAATTATATTAAATTAGCTATATTAACATAGTATTTAAATACAATTTTTCTCAGATTTTTACAGCGACTAAAATATATATAAAAATTCAAAAACAGTAAGTAATATTTTCTGGAAAATAATTAATTACAATTTAAGGATGATACATAAGCAAAATCTACAGATGTTGTCGGATGATAAAATAAATATCACCAACGTGTCCAGAACGGTCAAATTAGCTAGGATAGCCTACCCATAAGTCCAATTTGGACACAGGGGCAAAATAGTAATTTCGGGTCAAAATGATGTCCGCCGTTGGACACACTTTGTACCGAAAAATGTGCCAGGATAGAAATCTACAAAATCTAGCAAATTATATGTCCACGAATTCAAAATGATGATATGAACCCAACGGTATGTCCAAAATAGAATTTCGATGACCCGATCACAAAATGACACGTTGACACGGACATTTAGAATCCGATTTGCACTGAAATGCGTGCCGAAGCAAATGTCTTCAAAACTCAGCAAATTATATGTCAACGAGTCCAGAATGATGATATGAACTCAACGATATATCCGGAACTGGACTGCGATGAGCCGATCTCAAAGTGAGCCGTTGACTCGAAATACGGGACCCGTTTTGCACCGAAATGCGTGCTAGGGCCCACGTTCTCCAAATCAGGCAAACTTTATATGAAAACATGCCAGAACGATGCCATGAGTCTACTGGTGGTGTCAGAAATTGAATTTGAAGTCCCGGGTTCAAAAATGGAATTTTACAAGTGTAAAATAAAGAATTCGGACGGCCAATTTTGGCGTCGAATTCGACCAACCAAACGTGCTCACAATGAAACAAAACTTGAGCAGGAAGAGGGTTATACCAGCTGTGCATAGGAACTGGTAGCGCACCAACCGGAGCTGCGACAGCGGAGTTACGAGCTGACGAAATCGGCTCCACAAAACTGTCCAAAATTTATACAATTTAAAGTGTCAACTTGGTGGCCAGTTTTGATGTATCAAACGACGTAATTAATGGACAAAACTTGAGAGAAGTGAATACGGATATACCAAGATTGTGACGGAGCAAAGTGTTCGCCGATCCAACGGTCGGATCTCTCGAAAAATACGTGCGAAGTTGCTGCGACGGAACACCATTTTCGAGTTCAAAAGTCGTGCGTCACGACGGGATTTCGTACAAAACGCACGAATAGCCTACGTGGCACGTCGGGGAAGGTGGTACGCATCCGGGGGAGGGGGGTCGCCGAAGGCTCGCCTGGCCAAGGAGGGCCGGCCACGACGACGTACGGCCATCGATCGTCGGTGCGCGAGGCCGTGCGCTCGCTGCTGCACACGCTGCTGCGCTGCTGCCTGCTGTTGTTGCGGCTGTTGCTGTGCGCTTGCGAAGGCGGTGGCGGTTGCCGGTGGGGGGTCACGGCGCAGCGTCGGGCCCGGCGGTGGCACGCCGACGGCGGCGGTCATGCGGAGGTGGGGGGATGGAAGTGGTGAGATGTGGTGGTGGTGATAATATTAGTGATGGTGGTGATGATAATAATGGTGATGGTGGTGTGGAGGAGGAGGAGAAGGTGGAGGTGGTGGCTGTGGGTGTTTGGAGGAAGGAGGAGATGGAGAGAATGATGGTGAGGGTGGTGGTGATGCTCGTCTACCGGGGGGTTCGACCGAGTGGAGGGAGGGGGCTGTTCTTGCTGGTGAGAGAGAGAGGTTTGTGTGTGTATATAATAAAGAGAGAGAGAGAGAGAGAGTGGTGTATATATTATTGTGTGTGTGTATAATAATATAGAAAGAGAAAGAGTGATATATTATGAGAGATATTATAGGAAGAGTGAGAGAGAAGTCGGTTAGGGGGGTGTGTGCTGGTAGAGAGAGGGGAGGGGGGTCATGTGTATGTGTAAGGAGAGAGAGAGAGAGAGTTATATATATATATGTATATATATATATATATATATGAGAGATATTTAAGATATTTAATAAAGTAGAGAGAGGAAGGGATATTTTTAAAATAGAAAACAAATAAAAAATATTATGTGGAGTGTTTGGGCAGTCATGAGAGGACAACATGGAGCTTGGGTTCAGGTTTGGTCGAGCCAGGTTGGATCAAAATCGGACAGGAGGCAATATTTGAATTTAAATGGGTATTTATGATCAGGGTTAAATAAGTAACATGTGGGGACTCAAATAAATGGGACACAAGTATCATGTGGGTAGTAGGCTTCATGTGGGCCATGTCCATACTTTGAGTCGACTAGGTTGGATCGATGTCGGGTCCCGAAATTAAATTGGAAGTTAAATCAGGTTTTACGGTGGATAATTAATTGGCCTAAATTGACTCAAAAGTTGTGCGAAAGAAATGAAGCACAAAATGGAGTGTCTGAGTGGGACACGAAGGTCATAGGTGCAGAGCGTCTCGAGTAGATCATTCATGAGAAGTTGGTTCTGAGAAAACGACTGGTCTCGTACTCCTAAATTAAAAGTCACGGTAACGTGCAAACGAAGATCAAAGATAAAAGTGGGAATAATTATTCAACGATTAATTGGTCTAAGTTGACCCAAAGTTGTGCGATACAAAAAGAGCACAAGGGAATAAGTTTAAGTGGGACATGATATATCAAAATGAAGATAATCTTGTCTACTACAAAACTCGTAAAGAGAGTTTACAGAGATTGGCATCACTGACGCTCCAGAAGTCAAAGTCACGGGAAGGAACATTAATGATCAAAACAATTTAAATAATGAAATATTTCTTGAAAATAATTTATTTAGAAAATTTAAAACAAACCCTAAAATTCAGGGGGCTTTCAGGGGGAGGGGACAGTTATTAGCGTAGGGGCTATATTTATTTTTACAACATTTTTGGCCGATAGTGACTCGGATGAGCGCTACTTAATGCCCCGGGCCGATGGCCACTCTTTATTACTCTGCTGATCCTACAGCCCCTACGTAGAACGTTGTCCTCAAAGTGCATATCACATAGAATGGTTAGGAACCTTTACTCATGCATACTTTTCTGTTGAGCTTTATTATTCAGTTTATCGACATGATATTATGTGTCTTGTTACGTCCCTCTGAGGACCTGGTAATCTCTCCAAGTGCGTGTTTCGTGATTTCTTGCAGGTGCTCTAGCTAAGGCCATTCTTTCCTTCGTGATGATTGCTTTTGGACTCGTCATTGCTTCGTTCGACCAATCACTTTCTTTGTATATTTCTTTCCTATTTAAATTAGTTGGTAGTGGATTTGTCTCCATCCAACGATTGTATACATGACAAACTCAAAGTTACTTTTATATTATTATTTATCTTTGTGGATGAGATTTAGTGTCTTGGCTTTCTATATTTTACAGCTTATGTATACATACGAGCCGTATATTTACTCGTATGTATACAGCTGGCATGATACGTTCCTAGTCCTACTATTTTGGGACTGGGGCGTTACACCTTTCTTCATGAGTTGAGTGAACAGTCTACAGCATCCAGAGAGATTTGAGATGAATCTCCTGATGTACGCAAGCCGTCCCTGGAATCCTCGTAGCTCTTTTAGGTTGCGTGGAGGATGCATCTCTTGAATGGCTTTAATTTTTTCAGGGGCAACGTGTATACCTTTAGAGGTAATAACGAATCTAAGAAATTTGCCACTAGAGACACCCAGGAATGACTTGGTGGGATTCATCTTGAGTTGATGATGGCACATTAGATCAAAAATAGTTCTCAAATCTTGAATATGGTCTTCTTTTAGACGACTTTTGACAACAATATCGTCAACATAACATTAAACAGTCTTTCATAAATGATCATGAAAGATGGTACTCATGACCCGCTGATAAGTTGCACCAGCGTTCTTAAGACCGAATGGCATGACAGTGTAGCAATAGACTCCAAGAGGAGTACAAAAAGATGTATGTTTCTCATCTTTTGGATGCATCTTGATTTGATTGTATCCTGAAAATTCATCCATAAAGGACATACGTTCAAATTCGCAAGTATTGTCAATCATGTTATCAGTGATTGGGAGAGAGAATTCGTCTTTGGGATAAGCTTCATTAAGGTCTCTGAAGTCGATGCAGACCCGAACTTTCCCTGTTTTCTTCAGAACTGGGATAACATTAGCCACCCAATCCAGATGTTGTTCTTCTCTGATGAAACCTCAGGCGATGAGTTTCTTAACTTCAGCTTCTATGGCATCTATCATGTCAGGTCAAAACCGACGTTGTTGCTGTTTAACTGGCTTCACATTTGGCAGAATGTTGAGCTTGTGGGTAGCGATCTGAGAATCTAACCCCGGCATGTCTTCATAGCTCTAAGCAAATATATCAATATATTTCCTAATGAGTTGGATTAGTTCTTGTTTATCCGCTTCAGGGAGGCTTTTGCTGACAAATATCAGTTTTAGGAAAATTTTATCTCCAATATTGACTTGAACCAACTGATCTTCAGTAGGTGGCTCACGTTGTTCAAAGCGAAGCTCCCATTAAGTATCCATCCTTTGAGCCCATGGATCAGATTCAGAAGCTTCGCCAAAATCTCCATCATCTTCTGAGACCTCGGCAGTCACCATATTGGAAGATAGAGTCACGCGATGGACGTGTCCTACACTGGTGTCTAAATCCCATGAGATAGAATCAGAAGAGTTAGATCGTTCTTCTTCCTCGGATTCAGAGGCTTCTGGAGTCGGAATTGGTGAAGTATAACCTAAACCCTGCTTCATTTTGTTGTAGTATTGTTGTAATTTTCCTTTTGGAGCAGAAATACGAATAGGAGTTCGCCTTCCTTTGCCGCCATTGAGACCAGCTTTAAAATTATAGCCCATCTTTTGAATAATATCTTTTGATTGCTGACTATAACGACGTAGTTGAAGTCTTCTGTTATCATGATTTTCTTCTTCACTATCGGGCGTGATCTTTTGTTATGTTCTTTTAATAAAAAGTATAGGAAGTTTATCTTTCTTCCTGGAAGGAACTAGGAAGAAGGAGTCATGTATTGGCTCGAGTAATACTTCATTTTGGGAAGCTTCAACTGCTCCTATGGCAAGTGGTTCGAAGTTATCTAACATTTTTAAATAACATCGAGTATAATAAAGGACATCAGTATACTGTAAAGGAGATGCTATTATATTGATTTGTACATCATCATTTACAACATGATTCTTAGCCTTGACAGAAGGCTTAATAAGGTTGATAACCAGAGGAGGAGGAGGAGAAGGAGAAGGTTTGTTACGATGAAGGTCGATAACAAGAGGCTCAGAAGAGGTGAGCTCCCTTTATTTCTTTTCTACAGCAGGAGGCTGTTTGTTATGAGAGGAAAGATGTATAGTCAATGTCGGAGAAGGAGAGGGACGAGTAGCACGTCCTTTGACGGGGATCATGAGAACATCTTTTGAAGTATGTTTCTAATCTTCCTCACTATCCATTGCCAATACAACTTTCATGAAGTCCTCTTTGTACATCCGAGAGTCAGTAAAATATGCTTCAATGCCCCTGAAAGGATTTGAATCGGCTACTTCCTTTTGGACTTCTCCATTGACATCCACTTACTTGAAGCACTGATGTAAAGTGGATGGTGCAATATTATGCTCATGCAGAAAGGGTCTTTCCAGCAAAGCATTGTAAGAGCCGTGATTATCAATTACGTAGAAAGTAACCTTCGTATGAAGATTGCCTATTTGAACTTTCAGGCGGATCTTTTTCAAAGGTTCACTTCTTCCAGAATTGAATCCCAGGATTGTCGTTATGGTTGTCGAAAGATTGTGTACAGGAATCTTCAATGCATCTACTAGAGTCTTTGGCATGATGCTAAGTGCAGACCCAGGATCGATCAAGATACGATCAACCTTCATGGTATCGACATATCCCGTAAAGTAGAGGGGTCGGTCATGACGATTATCTTCCAACAACATATCATCTTGTGTAAAGGTGATGTTTGGCATTAGTTCTATCACACTATGACAATAAAGGCATGTTATAGGCTCATCCTCTGGTTTCTTGAGAAGTGCTAGACAAGTATCAGCTTGCGTCAAAGCTTCACTCAATGTTTCTCGAGTCTCCTTCGAAAGACGAAGTAGCTCAAAAATTGACAATCTTGCTGGAGTATTGGCCAGCTGGGCCATTATATCAAAGTTATATGGCTTTTCAAGTCCCAAGGTTGAAGTCTTCTTTAATACTTTGTTAAAATAGACATACTGTTTTCCTTTGTCGGCTGTTGTCGGTTTGGGAAGAGTTGGCTCTATTGGGGGTGACAAAGCTGATGGATTATTGACAGCAGGAGAAGATGATGCTTGAGGAGCCTCCAGAGCTGGAGCAGGGTTTTCTTGACCTTCTGAATAGCCTCTTAGATAAGGTTTCCCAGATCTGGTACCAGTTAAGACTTCTTCTTCGGATACAGGCTCATAGGACACCATATTGCAACTTTTTTCTTGGGTTTTATTTCTAGAAGGTTTCTTTTGGCAAGATGGAGAGTTTGTCCAGTAACCCAAACCAACGTGAGATTGGTTGTGAGAAAGACATAGAGAAAGAGGTACAGGAGATCCATTTCCATGATTCAAACAGAGGCCTTTTGTAAATCATATCCCATCTTTGTCATGAGTTCACGAGACTGTGGACTATACAGATGGAAAGCTGGTTGGTATTTGGCTTCTGATTTTTACAATGTTGTCTTATCAGTGGAAGAAGAAGGATTATCTACTGCCGAGATGAAGGTAGCAGTTAGAGGTGGAAGACAATGTTCACCAAATAAAATCATATGACATAATTTATTTTTAGTGGCCTTCTTGGACTTGATGGAAGAAGATGGTGTTTCAAAGTCCGCTACTAGATCTGGATGGATCCATATAATCTCTCCTCTATCAGTAGACAAAGGAACAAGACCATCAGTTCGTGCAAGTGAAAGATTAACAATCTCTAGAGTAGTTCTCGGGATGGGGATACCACCGTTTTGTACAAGTTGAGCTAGAAAATCTCTAAACTATAAAGAGACGACATTAACCGTTACAGTTTTCTCATCTTGTTGGAGAGTGATTGCACCGGAATTGACCATCTCCTGAATTTTACCCTTGAGCACATAGCATGCTCGAGTTGGATGTCCAATAAACTTGTGGTAAACACAATATTTAGGATGGTTAGTCTTACCAACTTTTTCTGGCCATTTAGGTTCTGGCAGTTGGAGTTTATTACTCTTAATGAGGCAATCAAAGATACTTATGATATCATCCTCATCGAAAGAGTATTCTTCTTTTGGACGTGGTGCCCGTTGTGGTGGTACTGTAGGGGTAGATGTTGGCTGATTTACATTGATTGCTAAGGCTTCTTTGCCTTTAAGATTAATGGCCAAAGTTTTCTTGCTCTTGCGATTGTTCTGTCGGCCATTATTATTTGGTGTAGCACGTTCATCTTTGTCAAGGTTAGGTATTTGAATGCCTAGTTGCTTGAATTTGTCAGCGCTCTCTTTTGCCGCTTTGGCGTTCATTATGAAAGAAGGCCAATCCTGAAACTGTGTTGATCCTGTCCACATGCTGATTATAGGCAATCGTTCAATGAAACGTTCAGTAGTTTTATTATGACGTTGTTTGATTTTGATGAGGGCAGACATAGTCATGTCGTTGGTTCCCTCATAAAATCGTTCTAAGAACATTTGTTTGAAGCCAGCAAAAGAGGTTATACACCCATCTGGTAAACTATGATACCAGTCATATGTTGTACCAGCTAAACAGCAGACAAATACTCTAGTAAGAAGAGCATCATTTGGTTGAAGTTGATTAGTCATTACTTCAAAGTGATTGAGGTATTGACTTGGGGACGTGCTGCCATCAAACAACATAATAGTAGAAGGTTTGTATTTATGAGGAAATTTAACCTCTTTACATTCTATGGGATAGGGCTATTTGATCCCAAGCTTTTGCAGGCCATCCTTCTGTTTGAAAGCCTCAAATTTAGTATACAAAAGTTTTACGGCCTCATTGGTATCTCCCGTTGATTGCAGAGTAGTGGATTGATTCAATATTTTAGGAGGGGGTACCGCATGATAAGTACCACCCCCAGCACCAGATTGACTTGGAATAGCCTGCACAGGAATAGAAGCGGTGTGAGGAGATTATACCCCTAGATTAATATTGGTGGGAACTGATATTGTTACAGGTTCCTGAGTCGGAATCAGATTCGCGACTGGTGGAACTGTATGTTGTGCCAAAATCACAGCATGCATGCCTGTCATCATCTCAGCCATGTTCTTTAAACTAGCCTCCAAAGTATCAATTCTCTGATCTTGACTGGAAGAACTGGAAGTATCTTGATCCTCTGTGAAGGCATAAGCAGTCACTTCTCTAGCCCTTAAAGATGAGCTAGTGGAAAGGATGGTCCTTTCAGAACTTTCACTGTCAGCATCAAAGTCACATAAAGAACTACCCCCATAATAAGTGATAGGGATATCTTTTTGACTGAAGGAATCTTGGTTAGAATCAAGAAGATTCCTTTAATCAATTGTGTCTTGGTCGGAAGGAAGATTCCTTTGATCGATTGTGTCTTGGCTTCTTGATCTAGTATATTGATATACTCCTTCACTGGATTCATTAATTCGATCAAAGTATTGCTAACTAGGGTTGCAGGGTACATTATGTCTTGGACGTTTTTCACCCCTAGTGCTTCGAGATGTCATGTTGACAGGAGCAAAGAGTAATTCACCTTCGTCCACTAGGATTGGTTCAGGAGTCTGAACATAATTTAAACGGTCAAAGACGGACCGCTTGGCTGTCTGACAACAGCATTTGATGACAACTTTATGGTGGTGATTATAATGATGTTGTTGCTGTTGGACCACCGTTAGACATGGACCACCGTTAGACATGATGGATTTGCAACCTTCCGCTTCTTTATTAAGAGTTCACATAGGTCACTAACAGGACGAGAAGTAGTTACAGAAATGTAGTCTTTGACGATATTTGTGACATGATTCCTGTTCCTGAGGTGTCCTGTACCTTGAGTGTACAAGGACGTGTTAAGCTGGTTAGCATAAGTCACAGGATCTTTCACCTCAATATTCTTCCTCTGGTGTAAGTTAGCAATTGGTGCCGGTTGTGCTTGATACATCTTATGATTTCCCGAGGTTAAGCCTAATTGGCACCCGTTGATATAGGTGCGCAAGTCAGACAGGGGAGCTACTTGTGCATCTACTTGAGATACTAGTAGTTTGCCTCGTCGTGATCTTGAAATACACAAGGTTGGTAGATCCTGTCGTGATCTCTTTGGAGTAGGCATAATAACCTTTTGCATGGAAGGTTTATTCTGAATAGAACCCGTCTTTCCGACAGAGATTTTGTTGTCTCTGTTAAGGAGAATAGAATTCCTATCTGAATTAGCAGTACTTTCCACCTAGTCAATGACTCTAATAGAATGAGGAAAAGCTAAAGAGCGTTTTCCTTGATTTAGTGATTTCTCACTAAACTTCTTATTGGTGGCAAAGAGGGAGTCACTAAACAGTGCTTCTTTTTACATTGTGCTAGTGCAGAAGCATGTGCATGTTACGCCAAAGCATGAGCAGGCATAAGTTGCGCCAGAGCAGAAACATGCACAAGTTGTGCTGGAGTAGGAACATGCGCAGGTTGCGCTGGAGTAGGAACATGCGCGGGTTGCGCTGGAGTAGGAACACGCGTAGGTTGTGCCGGAGAGGAAAAGGCCACAGGGCGCTTTCCTTTATTTTGTCCAGTAGTGTGTCGAAATGAAGTCTCCTTCGATTTCAGAATCGAAGAAGTAGAGGGATTAGCCAAAAGGCTGTTTCCCTTAGGTTGCGCCAAGGCAGTGACGGGCGCAAGTTGCACAGAAGCAAGAACGGGTGTAGGTTGCACCAGGAAAGAAAAGGCCAGAGGGTGCTTTCCCTTGTTTTGGACAGCAGTGTTTCGAGATGAAGTCTCCTTCGATTTCAGAATCGGAGAAATGGAGAAATTAGCCAAAAGGCTATTTTCCTTAGGTTGTGCCAAAACAGTGATGGGCGCAAGTTGCACAGAGGTAGGAGATTGCACCATCGAGAACTTAGGAGTCCAAATAGAGCGCGTCTTGCTCTTAACAGCGGCAGTAGTGCGCTTGGCACCCCCAGCATTGATCATGGCCTCGTAGGCTGTCTGGTTGACTTGAATGACCAGGGTCTTCTGCATCTTGCCGATTGATGCAATATCACATTGAGTTTTCACTTTCTCGTCGGAGGAGAAAGTCATCCCCAGCAGAGTCGCCATTTTGTTTGCATAGAAGAAAAGTCTTGTTACAAACTTAAGAAAAAAGAGTACAGGAGTACAATTAATTTTTGGGGAAGTACAACTATAGGAATCTGATCAGAAGACGATCACTTTATCCCTTGGACGATGTGATATTGAAGACACGAGCCTCTGGAGGATGCAACAGCACTTTAGTAGGAGATTATGATCACTCTTGAGGCTTTGGGATTGATTTGAAACTCTATTTATAGAGTTCTTGAAATAACTGTTTAACAGTTATTCTAGGTTGTGCGTGCTTCAGGTTGCGTGTGGCCTGTTCACTTGCACGAACGGTTGTACTAACAGTTGTGGACGCGTGGTATCGTTTGATTGTGATGCGCGTGGTCGTAGGCAGTATAGTAGGCACGTTCTGCGAAGTTAGTGGCTTGTGCGCCACGTCATTCTGTTCTGAACACTGTTTGATCACCTTGTGCGAGCTTCATCAGGTTGCGCTTGGGCGCAATGTAGCAACTTGCGCGAGCGGTTGTACCAACTGCTATGGACGCGTGGCATCGTTTGATTGAGATGCGCATGGTCGTGGGCAGTATAGAGAGCACGCTCTGCAAAGTTGGTTGCTTGCACGCCATGTCACCCTGTTAAAAATAAGATTTGATCAAGTGGCACCAACTTGTCAGACTGCGCATGGGCGCAACTGGGCAACTGGTGCCTTTGACTAAGTTGTTTTTTTGTGCTTTACTGATTAATCCTTGCGCCATACAATGACTTGCGCGAACCAGCTGTCAGCATTAATTACATGCTGACAAAATCTTCTCGAGCGCCGCGTTGTGCGGGATTTGAACAGATTTTCCTTAATCTCTGTGCTGTCAGTTTGTCAGGTAATGATGATGCCGTTACAGCTTCTCGAGAAAGTGCACCACGTGGCATTCGCGCAACCTGACTCCAGCGCAACCTGACGTTGGCGCAGCCTGATGCTGCGTAACTTGATTGTTTGGCGCAATGTAATGTTTTAGCGCCATCTGATGACCGAACACCTTAATGGATGGCGTAACTTAATTTTTAGCCTCTACAAAGGCTTATTAATGTAATTAAAAAAAAAAATCTTAATACATAAAAAATTGGGCTCAAAAATTTGTGTACATTGTTCATATGTCATCGTAGGAATGTTGCAACATTCCATTCACCCATGTTGAAAAAAAATCAATGCCAAATAATAAACTCACTGATACTCAAAGCCATAGTGATACTTAAACACAAGTTAAAGGCAGCATACATAGGGCAGTAGTCACGAGTTTCCCCATTGATACTCAAAACCAAAGTGACATTGAAACAAAATTTAGGCCAAAGTGATATTAAACTCATTATAGCCCATAAAAAGCAACATGATACTCAAAGGCAAGTGATACTCTTCCATATGGAAGAGTAAAAAAAATTGAGCAAGTTCAAATCTCTTTCTCATTTCCATTATCATCGTCATCAAAGCAACTCCAAATTTTAACAATTTAAATCCAGCAGGTAATGCCAAGTTCAAGAGTTAAAGCCAAAGTGATAACCAAGTAATGTTGATGTCTGTATAAAAGAGAAGCTAATCATGAAGACAGATAACACTTCTTATATAGCTAGGTAATGACAATTATAATCTCTACTGAACAAAGTGCTATCAGTCATAACTCAAGTATATATGCATGTGTACTCATATGATTGCCACAACTGGAGTGTAACACATAAGGGCAGCAAGTATGTAACTCCTGATAGCCATGGCGTACAACACACTTGGACCAACCTAACTCGCGTGTTTCATTTCTGCACCAAGATAATGGACAATACGGAATGAGCTAGCAAGTGACTAACTGCTGATGAGAAAGAACAACAATTTGCTTCATACCTTTCCATCGAGAAAAAAAAGATACTTCATACATACGAGAAACCATTGGAGAGGATGATGCATGTACACATTAATATAAACCTGTTTCAAGAAGTTAGAATTCATGCTAATGGTGTTACGGCTAGACTCTAGATACAATAAAAAAATCATGATACATTGACATAATATATATATATATATATATATATATATCTTAAAAAGGAAAGAAACAATGCGGCAAGCAGAAAGCAGAAAATAGACTTTCATAATTCAGATATTATGAACATTAAATTGTATTAAGAAGATAGTCACCACAAAAATGAGCAAAAAAGAAAATAAAAAGGAGGAAACATCACATCTATATTCATCTTTTTGCACGTGTTACTGTAAAAAAATAGCTTAGGGAAGATGCCATTGTGCTATTTTTCTGGCGTCATAAAATAACACAATCATAGAATAGTTGCCACTGTCAAATGAAATAAGGATAGGAAAGGATGTACTGACCTTACATTCTATTCTCAATTTAGTTATATCCAAGAAAGTTAATTTGTTTAAAGTCACAATTGTTCAAAATGTTGAATTGGCCAATATTGTTTATAACATTCATATATGAGCCAAAACCTAAATAAAATTTACCCTCATTTAAACGTAAATGAATATGTTTTTTCTCTTAATCCATAGCCATCTCTAAAAGGACTACATGTTTCCATTTTGGCTCTTAAGGCAGCTCCAAATGCTAATATCTTACTAGCAAACTGACAACAGAAAATAGATAAGTTGCTAATATCTTACTAGCAAACTCAAGAAGAAACGAGAAAAGTAACAAGAAAATCATCAAATGGCAAGAGGTCAGATATCAAATGCACAAAGTTCAACATAAAAAGTAACTAGAAATGAGAAAATCATCAAATGTATATAATTGATGCAAAGTCTACTAATTTTAAGTTTTATGTCCAGCTTGACGCATGAGGAATGAACCCCTCAAAAAAAAATTAGACACACGAACATCAAAAACAAATAGATATGTAATAACAATCTGGGGAGCAACAGGCCATCAAGAATGAAACCTAAGCATGACTAAGAGTACCAAGCTCTCAAGCACAGTGCAAGGCTCATTATGAATTGGGACTACGAAGACTAGGACTAGGAATTGTGCTTTATAAACAAATGAGGGGTATGGGGGACAACCATCAACAACATAGAGGAACATTAAGATCTGGACTACCAACTCACTTGCATAAATGGGCTTATTGTATAATTTGGTAAGATAGACTATTCTGCAATCTTGGAAAAGAAAAGTAGTTTATCATTTGTTGTGTATATTGTCACAAATAACTGTGATGAATTCCAACCCATACCCAAGCCCTACTCTGAACACACAATTCTAAACAACACAGATCCTTTCCTGTAGTGCAACACAAACCCTCAACTTAATACTTGTAGTTCAATGCTTTGCCATTATTCTGGTTTTATCAGACTATATTGCGAAAGGTAGTAGCTTTCCTGGAAATCAATTGAGCTAAGTTAGCTTTTAATGATACCCAGTCCAGGAGACATGAACATAATGATATAGTCAATAGATTATTGTATTCCGATATTCCACGTTATGTCACTTGTTAGTAAATGCTATGTAGAAGCATGAAAAATCTCAGCTGAAGACATTCTTTCGCCAAAGTGCAGAAGATGCAAAAGACTGAGGCTCAGTGCTAAAAAGACAAAATAGAAGATATGGAGAGAGGTCCCTTTATTGTCATGTCTACCAAAGTCTAATACAGACACATCAAGACTATACATAAGGGACTAATTCTGTTATTCTACAATGGATCCAGTATAGATTTGATAAAAACCTAAAGGGATCTATAAAGGATGCAGTCTTCATCGAAGCGCAGCCTTCCTTCTTCTTGATACACACGCTGGAAGATTGATCTTCCCCGAAGCAAATTCTGATTTTCTTGTGGGTACAGCCTCTCTAAAGCATATCAGTAACCCAGCACTTTGAAGAAGCCAGAGCCTTCAAGCCAGAGGCGCAGCCACCTGCCTATTCCAACTTCAGAAACAAGATGGTGGTAGGCCCTCCTCTCCTTCTTTTTTTTTAGAAGCCAGTGTCTTCACTCCAGAGGCGCAGCTATCTGCCTGCGCCAATCTCAGACGCGCAAGGGTGTCCTACCTTTCCCTTCGCAGCCAACGCCTTCACTATTCAGAGGAGCAGCTTCTTACCTACGTACGCATGAGGTGCAGGATGGTGATATGCTTACACCAACTCCATTCCCACGGTGCAGTCGTCTGTTCCGAATCAGAAGCTTAAGTCACTTCTCTACAAGAGACTTGGGAACTCCCATCGCAACCAATGCAAGTCAACCTGTCATTCCAAAAGCACAGTAATGTTGCCAACTTGAAGCACAAGCCTACTTGTCGCCTACAACACAGTGACTCCGATAGCCCGAAACACAGCTTCATAAGTTGCTCTAAGTCTCGTCGTCATTCGAAGCCAAGTCCACTCGTCGCCTGAAAGAACAGGGATTCTGTCGTCTCCAAAAGCACAGTCTACTCGTCGCCCCAGAAGCACAACAGCACTTAGTCCTCACCAGAGGTGCAGGAAGCATGGGTCCACCCCAATTGGTTTGTTTAAACTGCCTCTTACAGAGAAGATTGTGATGAAATCATGATTGATATCATATCAGATTGATTTAAATCATAGACGAGGATCAATTAGACTCTTAATCTAGGATGAAATCCCAAGATTTACTCGGCTGTATCTGAGCAAGCAAATCGGCATGCACCACATGTCACCTCCTTTGGTTATGTTTGTAACCACCAGCGATCTCGTTTGAGGGGAATCTCGATGTCCGTCATGTGTCAGCATCGCAGAAGCCCGTACCATACAATGATGGCAGATTATTTTATATCTCAGGAACACTAATGCATATCGCATATTTGCTCCGTTCTCTATAAATAGAAGCAGTTCTTCTTCCACCAAAAGAAAAGAGAGAGAGGGAACATTGACAATCGACAATCTTCAAATGAGCAGCAATCTCTATCTACAAAAAGTCGACCACCTATCAACCAAGGAACCAACCAACCAACCATCTTCAAGGGATCTTTTCATCCAGACAGCCTCTTGATCGATGATCCCAGAGTCCCATCAAAGGCGCCAGAGAGCCATAGCAAGGTTGATTCATCTTCAGATCGTTAACGGAGTAAAGGAGCCACTGTAGTGCTCGATCTCCATCGTTACACTTTTCCAGAAATCTCTTCTCCATATACTTAAAATATCCTGTTTAGGACTTCCTTCTTTGTACACAGATACCTTATATGTTCAATAAAGCAAAAAGTTTGTTCAATCTTTTGTTACGTCGAACAAAATGACGACTCTGTTGGGGACTACCTTCTCCTCCAATGAGAAGGCGGTGATGCAATCTGATAACAACTTGCTGGAAGCTTCTCAAGACATGCTAGTTGTACGCTTCGACCAGCAGGCTTTTGAAGATCTCCTTTCTGATGAAAAGTCGAAGACTTTGAAGCGGTTCATACAATTGAAGAAGACTCGACGTGTCTGGAGGCTTAAGGTGACTGCAGCCAGCAGCACGACGGCGGGAACTGCGTCTCAGGTCCCCCTCAACGTCAAGGCCACAGAGAAGATCCTGGCTGCTATAGCCTTATCCTCTCGCCCGATTCCCGTCTCGGGAAAACATGACAAGGAAGATAGTGGTTCCATGGTTTATCTAACGAAGGAACGATGCCAAAGGAAGCACACACCGATCCAACCCCTCATGACAGAAGTATTACCAGCAAGGAGATCTGTCTTCGACAGAATCGCTTTTCCTTCAGGTAAACATTCGGTGGACTCTGAATACTACTCACCCGCTGGGGGTAGTAGAAAGAGATCCCAGGTGGCTCGCGCTCTGTATAACAAGCGTGCGATACCTGCGGCAGACCAAAGGCCCATGTTGACAATAACATGTACAGTCGACGAAAAGCTATACAAGACTGGCTCCCGTATTCTGATGCCTCAACCAGTTGAATCTTCCTTCCACTGGGGTACTCCTGTATGTAAGCCAAGCCAAGGGGTACTTCCCATGGAGAAGGAGCTACACGAGCAGCGTTCCCACAGGAATAACAAGAGGCTTCCTCGCCAGACCCGCTCTGACCGTGCTTAAATACAGCTTCCCTACATGTACAATAGGAGTGCTACGACAGAAGATCCAACCCTCTCCCAAGCGGAAGAAGAATCTGTGGTGCAAGACGTACCTAAATCAAGGAACTCTTGTACCCATATTACCATCAACTGTCGTTGTCAGAAAATAACTGCGCCATCGTCGAGTGGGCGCTCCATCTTCTAGAGACTCTACTCCACGTTGACTCCACCCCAGAGGCCTAACAGAGCATCGGTGAGCCATAGAGAAGATGAGCCCCGTATCGCCACATGCTACGTGGTGCAGGGTTCCAGAGCTTTCAAGAAGCCCTCCCAGAATCCTTCTATATCGGTTGCTAAACCTAAGATGAGGTCAGAGAACAGTAAAGCTAAGGTATCCGATGCAGGTGTGTTCCAAGGTACTCGTTTCAAATCTGCATTGGGTGTCTTGTCAAAAACTGGAGGTAGCCAGCCTCCTACCATGCACGAAAACCTTGTGTTCCAATCTGACGAGGTACAATACGACACGGATGTCTTTATTGGCGCAGCCAGTCACCAGACCAAGGGTAGCAACCATACTGAGTCCGAAAAAGATCACAATTTTATGATATATCCCAGGGCGGCGAGACTCAGGCGTCTAAGCCATAAAATGAAGGATCTACGACTCCCTCGAGTCACCCTCACACTTGGTCTGTGTTCATGGCCGACGGCAATGAAGAAGACAACAATGAAGCTCTCAGACGTAGAAGCTAGATACGCTGACGAACACCATGAAGACCCTGTCCTCGTTCATAATCGACCTCAAGAGTAGCATGGCCCTCGCTGCTTCTACACCTGTACGTGATCTGCCAACCAATGACGAATCCAGCAGGTTGCCTACTGCCAATCAGACAGGACCATCCTCGTCTACTCCATCGGCTATAGGCTCCGTAATGCTGACCGTGATACAGCAGGCCATCAAGGAGTTTTATGCTCGTCATAATGCCAATGGGAAGCAAGCAATGCTCCAGAAGATGGGGATCCAGCAGCCATATGCTGTCGAGTAGGACAATGTCGTCTATCCTCCCAAATATAATCCGTAAATGCTTACACCTTATGAAGGGAAGGGGTCTTTCCGACAATACTTAAGGTACTTTGCCTCAGTAACAGGACACATGCCAAAGGATGATGCCCTCCTGTCCAACATATTTAGAGGAGCCCTGCAGGGGGTAGCCTAAGAGTGGTTCTGCAGTCTTCCGGATGACCGTATCTCGTCATTTGAAGACCTGAAGACTCGGTTCGTGGATCGATTCTATGAAGGAGGCATGGATATAACCCTGTCGACCCTCATAGAAATTGGCCAGATGGAGAAAGAGCATGTCCGTCCATACATCGAATGCTTCATTCAGGCAACCCTCAGATTGCCATCCGGCATGCCCGAGCCCATGTTTATGAACTCCTGCCGCAAGAACATGCTTTTCGCTATAAAATTATGGCATAATGCTCCCTGCACGGAGTGGATGCCTTTCATTACAGAGGTAGATGCCGCACAAAGGAAAGCCCAGGATACGCAGCTCCTGGGCTACACTTTTTTGCGCCCGAAGACAAGGGGAAACGCTCGTCCAGCAACAACCCTAAAGATAAAAAAGCAAGCAAGCCATGACCGTCAACATCTCCAAAGGTTCAGCAGTTGCAAACCCCAAGTCCGTGGAAGCATGAAGGCCGAGGGAGACTTACTCCTTCAATGACGAGGATACGCTAAAGCTCTTCGAGATGCTTATGAAGATTGGCAAACTGTCCATCCCGGCACCCAGGCGTCCTGTTGAAGTAGGAAAGGTGGACCATCCCAAGTACTGCCATTATCACCAGTACGTCCATCACTCAACACAGGTGTAAACCCCCATAATTTATGCATAATATTTTTTAAAATTTTACTATTTGTATACATATTTTATTTATTTAGTTGTAGTTAAGGTATGCATATATATATATTATTGGTGTGTATGTGTTATACTACTAAATATAGTCTTCAATATTAATTAGAAATTTTAGATAGTAATTTATAATATTCTAAATTTTGAATGCTAGCTAATTTTGAATGCTAGCTAATTTTGAATGCTAGCTAATTGCTTTGTCACCCCCAATTTTTAGATAGTTCTGCAGCGCAGCCCGAGCTAAGCCCGCGCGCGAGTAGTAGCGAGAGAAAACCACAAACTCCTAAATTTTTCAGCAAATTCTTTCAAATCTTAACCATGCGAATCCAATCCAGATTCTCTTCCGTCTAAATCCTAGATTTAATTCAAATCCTATTAGAAATCGAATTTAAATACGGTTATATAAACTCAAAATCCATCCGATGGAATCCATCGAAAACCCTAAGAAATTCTTCCAACTGCTCGTGACCCAACCCCGAACTACGACTCCAGAGCGTCACCCAAGCACAGGAGACCCCCTCGACCGCCTGTGAGCCGCCGCCGTCGACCGCCAGCAGAGCACAGCCCTGTGTGGCCGACCGCCAGGTACACTCCTTCGACCCTGATTACTTTTTGCTCGTTCAACCATTTTGCGATCTGAAAGTTGCTACGTATAGATGAGGTAACCCTCTCTGAGTCCCTTCAAAGGGATTCGAATATAACCATCTAGGTTGACAGAAAAATCGTTGCAAAGTAGGGGCTTTCACTGCTCGAAAATAAAGTCTTGGGGCAGTCCCGCCCCTCGACTTGGAAGGCAATTTACGACTCAAACAGTAAGGATTTTCAAACATTTATTTGTAACAGTCAAAGACAACCTAACCAAGAGTAAAACATTCTTCGTAAAATCTTATTTCGTTTATTATAAAAAAAGTTACATGATGTTAAACTTGTGCGAAAAACTGTCAATCCTGTTTTCAAATTTTAGAAAATCTCCTCGATACGACGTGCGTCCCGACAAACCGGATGACGTGGTCATAAGCCGAAGGCATCAAAAGGTGTGTATCGACTTCGCGGACGTGTGGGCTTTGACGGAATTCAAATTGGTAACGTGTGCACGAAGAATTTGATGCGTATCCATCAAGATACCCCTGTATCGATATTTTGCTAACTTGACCATAACTTCGTGCATGTTCGTCGAATTGACACGAAACTTGTGCCAGCAGAACCGAATCGAAATTCTGATCCTGTATGCCAAGTTTGGTTCGATTCTGAGAAGGTTAATCGGAACGCCAAAATTGGTGGGCTTGCAACCCAACCAAATGGGCAATTTTGTGCACGGCTCATCGGAATCCAAAATTTGACATACTGTTGGGTTCGTCTCCTCAAACCAAATTCATGGACATATAGTTTGATGACTTTAGAGACCGTAGATACTGACACACGTTTCGTTACAAAACGGGTCCAATGACGGACATTGTTTTGACCCAAAATTATAATTTTGCCCCTGTTCCAGAATTAGACTTTTGGACAGGCATTTCCTGGGTATATCACTTATTCCGAGTATGTTCTTGATGTTTGTTTCAGCATCCGAAGTTGTTTGGAGATTGTGATATTTTTTTGCTGACATTATGATTCTTGGACTTGCCACCTTCGCATCACCAGGCAAGATACCTTGCCACCTTACTCTTTGATTTACGTATTCTTATTTTCAGTTGTTATTTTCAGCATTTCTTAGTTGTTGTTATTATAGAACTGTGTGTCCAAGTCACACTTGTGTGCAAGCGACTCTGTCGGTCGTTTTCTTGTTTTTATTTATTTTTCTTGCATTGACTTAGTCTAGTGACCACCCATTGTTGATGGTATATTGGTATATCTCATACGGCCTTGACACTTGCTTTACCATGTGTTGTGAGTCACATGTAGGACGCATAACCACGTAGTCAGCTGACCACCGATACGTATGGAGCGTGCGACGGATAGGAGTAACTGCCAATAAAATTGTATGTTAGAAGACTTGGCGGTGACTAGAGGTTCATATCAGTCATGGAGATGATGATACTAGGCATTAGGTGGGGAAAACAATACCTGATGTATGGGCTTCTTTGCACTTCCCTGATTACCTGTGCGCTCCTCCGGAGACGCAGGCCCCAGGTGCCCTCTTACACTTTCCAAAGCGTTATGGACGTAGCCCCTTGCACATGATGCCCTCTGACGATCTTCGGACATTATGGACGTAGGCCCCTGGTGCCCTTTATGAGAACTATACCGATCCCATCTACATCCAGGGCTCATACGTCGAAGGATTATTTCTCAAACTGCATATTCACAGTAGACTGGTCAGGAACCCGAATGCGTGCATCCTTTCTTTCCTATTATATTATCACAGTTTATATGGCATGGTATTTTTCTTGTAACTTGCTACGTCCCTCTGAGGACCTGGTTATTTCTCCAGGATTAGATGACTTTTTACAGGAGTACGGAGCTGCACTGGACCCATCCTATATTGATGATGAGGTTTCTCTTGCTGATTTCTAGATGATTCATTTATTGAGACATTAGTGGATATTTTTGCATCTTTTTTATTTCTATTTTGTGGAGGTTGGACTCCGATCTTGTGAGACTATTTTTATAGCTGTTTGGAGTGGGTATGTCCACCCGACTATCTTTTGATACACCTATTTATTATTTGGACTCTATTATCTTCTGTGTTGAGCTGTGATAAGATTAGATTATATTACTCTGGCCTGTGATTATTTTATTTACAGCTTATGTGTATATACGAGGATTCCATATATTGGAGTATTCTTCGTACATGTGCAGCTGGCATGTTCACGTACTTGGTTCTACGTATTTTGTGACCGGGACGTTACATGTTTTTGTGGTGGCCCATGCAGGTACAGAAAATATTGTTGGGTTACATGACTGTGCCCAACAAGCCTGCATATAGGAATAGAAAATATCTCATCCAGAACTAGTACTTTCCTTGACTTCCAATCTTTTCAAATTCCTTTGATTACTTGAATTATCTCATACCTAACCGTTCCTAACACCGTCCTATTCTTCCTCGTTCCAACAGTATGAATCTAAGAAGCGGACGCACTTCTGCCTTGGCTCTCACATCTGGTGAAGAGACTACCCCGGAGGGACAAAATCCTCCAACGACTCCGGTGACACCATACCAGCCAGGACAGTCGCAGTCTACTACGACACCGACAACGGTGCACCCAGAGATTGTAGCACCCCCAGTCAGCCAGGCTGGACAAGCCACTACCGTGCCCTCGGATGGGAATGTACCACTGCCTCCACCACCACCATTCCCTCAGCAGTTTCTACCACAGTCAGGACCTCAGATGCCTCCACCACCGACTGATGGGAGCCCTACTTCCCAGTTTATGTACGCCATGATACAGGCTCAATGGCAGCAGACTGAGCTGATGAGACAGACTATGATGGCAGCCTTGGCTAGACCTCTACCACCACCTCCAGTACCAGCACTAGTACCGGCTCTGCATCCTTATGAAGGCTCTATCAAGAATTTCATAGACATGAGCCCCAAGGCCTTCAGGGGAATGAAGAAGCCACTAGAGGTGTCACAATGTCTTATTGGTACAGAGAAGCTACTGAAGGCATCCCAGTTACCAGCTCGAGATTAGATGACATCAGTGGACCTACTGTTAGAAGATAATGCTCACCACTGGTGGACGACGGAAGAGAGGCGATTAGGCGCTAGGATCACCTGGAAGCAGTTCTATAATGCATTTTATGAGAGATTATTCCCTATTCATGTTCGAGATGGTCTGTATGACCAGTTCCTTCACCTGAAGCAAGAGAATATGACAGTTGATGAGTATGAATCAAAGTTCAATCGCCAGAGTAGATTTGGTGCGGGATTGATCCCGACAGAGTTAAAGAAGGCGAGGAGATTCCCTTAGGGGCTTGCACAAGAGCTCAAGTCTTATACGACTTCCCATTCTCGAGTCTCCCATTCAGCTGTCTTGGAAAAAGCTCGTGCTCAGAAGATTTTTTGCAAGGAGCAGCAGACATCGAGATGCCATACACCAGCAGTTACAGCAGCCCGAGCTACTCAGGGAGGACCTATTAGGAGGCCCACAGGACAGCACCAGCAGAGGCCCTCACCTTATCAGAAGCCCGTTTGCCATTACTGCGGAAAGCAAGGATATCTCCAGAACGGCTGTGGAGGATATAGAGACAGAGACAGAGGCAGAGGTCATAGCAGGTATGGTTTTAGTCGCTTCATTTATAAGCCCCTAAATATTTTTAATATTAAAATAGCATTTTTTAGCCTTAAAATAAATTATTATAATTATTAGGGGTTTTCTAGGATTTTTGAGTAATTTTTAAATGATTTTATAGCTTAGAAATATCAATTTACAATTTATTAAATTATTTTAATACCAATTTGAAATTTACTGAATTGTTTTAATCTCAGTTTGCAAATTATATTTGCAAACAGTAAGACAGTAGGGTTTTTTGTAAAACCCCAAACATGGGGGACCTAAATAAAAAACTACCCATCCCCCCACGATCTTTCTCTCTCCTCTCTCACCTACGACCGACGACCGACGACCACCGCCCCGATAACCCGGCCGATCTAACCCTAATTCAACCGACTTCCCGACCCTATAAATCGACCCCGACCCCAAACCCTAACCCTATACTATTTCTCGACCACCACAGCACCGCCCTAACCTAGTTCTTCTCCGACGAGCTCGCCGGAACCCTAGATCTAGGATCCCCGTCGCCTCGGCCATCGTCGACACCTCCGACCACCACCAATCGACACGTCTCGACGAGACGAACACAGCGCCATTTTTTTCTGACAACCCCGACGTCTCCTCCGCCGTGCAACGCCCCCGAAAGCCACCGCCCTCGGACACGTACGTGTCTTTTCTTCTGTATGTCGAGTTGTGTCTAGTATTTGCGACCCTAGACTCGCCTAAACACAGGCAGTGCGTGAGTGAGTTCGGACACGGCCAGTTCGTATCGTGCGTATCGTGCACGCCTGGGACACTGGACTCGTGTGTCTTCGTGTCCCTAACTGTCAGGACGCGAAGACACAGAACTATGGGTTAACGGGTTTAATAAACTGTTGTTGGGTTTAAAACCCATTATCTTAATTCACCATATATTTAATCCAAGCCCTATCCCTAACAGCAAGCTCGAGCTGACCCCCTGGTTAGCCGAGTGGCGCTCAGACCCACCCCCTGTTCCAGCGGGCCGAGTTCGAGCCCCCTTTTTTGTGTTCTTTTGTTTTATTTTTATTTTTATTTGTTTTATTATATATATAAAAAAATGTATATATGTATATGTATATGTGTATATATATATATATATATATATATATATATATATATATATATACACAAAAATATATATATATATATATATATATATATAAATATAAATATATATATATATATATATATATATATATATATATATATATATATATATATATATATATATATATATATATATATATTTGTGTGTGTATATATATATATATATATATATATATATATATATATATATATATATATATATATTTTATATATATATATATATATATATATATATATATATATAAAATATATATATATATATTTGTTGTATATGTATATATATTTCAAATACAATTGTGTGCAAAATGTTATTATGTGTAAATTCACAAGTTATTTTATTATATAATTTTATGACTTGTATATTTCACTACTTTAATATATATTATTAAAATACTTTAATATATATTTTAATATATGAACTATTGTATCTTATTAATCATGGCCATTTGATGTCCAAATCTAGCATATATTTTTGGGCCCAAATGTGTCTAAATACATTCAAAGTCTGTACAAGTCATATTGGACTTGATTCATGACTTTGGGTCCTATATCTGGACTTCGGTTCAATTTCGTATACGTGGACAAAATACTAAATAATTAATTATTTATTTTACAGGATTTGTAACTTGCTATTTTTGAATTTTTATATATATAATAAGTGCTGTAAAAATATTGGAAAAATTGTATTTAAATACTATGTTAATTTATCTAATTTAATATAATTTTTCTAGTATTTAATAAGTAATTGTGGCATTTTATAAAAATAGGAAAACAGAACTCATTTTCAGGATACTTATGTTTACTGATTTTTAATAAATATCTATGAGCGTTTATAAATTCCAGAAAAATTAGTATAAATTTCTATAATTAACAGAGATCACTTTGGAACATTATTTTATATGTAATTGAGCTTTTTACCTATTTTAAAAATTATTGGAACACAGTGTACAGCCTAATTTATTTATTAAATAATTACGACTTGCGATGTATTGTGTGATTTTGGGTTATTATAGTATTGGACCTCACCATACCATAGGGTAAGGGCCCTAGAAAGTTGGTTTAGATATTGTGTCATCCCACATTGGTCTCTTATGCTAAAGTCATCATTTGGCTAGGTGTCCAGTCAGAAAGTCGTGTCGTACAACTAGTGTCCTAGTATTTAACTTAGTATGTAAACTAAGTTTATGTATTATTTTTACAGTGACGAGGCACCTGGATATCTATAGCTTCATATACATATACTTGTTTTACATAAGGAAAGTACAAACTTTATTTACTGTATATGATGAATTGTGGGGTTAATTAGTTGTACCCCCTATGGTTTGTACATATTTTGGTAACTGTCCCCGTTGTTTCAAAAATAAAGAACACCCCCTGGCTGCTTCATTTTTCACTCATTTTCTTCTATGCACCAGGGGGTACAACTAATTAACTTTATAAACCAGGGGAGTGTTCTTTATTTTTAAAACAATAGGAATAGTTACCAAAATACGTACAAACCGTAGGAGGGTACAACTAATTAACCCTAAATTATGTAAAAACCATGTTAAATACTGATACCTAAACTGCAAGTCATATCTCTCCATGCTTCACATGCTTTATACTGCTCGCAGTATCCACCATGCTTTATACTATTCTCGTATCACCCACAAGTTATAAAATGGGTTATAGGGAAACTGTTAATAGAGTACGTGATCATGCCCCCTTTCTCCGTATGTATTTATCGTGCACTGTTACATTCTATATGCAACTCTGTCGTATGTCTGATCCCGCGTTTGTGTATGGATATATACCGATGCCGTTAAGTGTACGTATGTGCACTTCAGAAAATTGATATATACCATTGTACATCCTATTTACCTATTGACCGGTCACGTACATACTATAGATTTAAACTTTAAAACAAACATATATTGCCATGATAGATTGTGATATGCCATGATTTCTGTTTACTACACTTCAGTTCATGCTTCGTATATTTAGTTTGTTAGAATCAGTACTTGCTCCCATCCTGATAGGATAACGTTGTAGGTATACTTACCGAGGAGGAGTTGCTTTGCGATTCTTATTATGGGGTTGCCATCGAGGATCAGACTTTACCTTACGAGGATGTACCTGCGGGAAAACTCGTCTAGTTTGTGTAGTTGCTCGGGACTTTGCTAGTAGTCATGTTGTTAGACTATGTATTTTGATACTGGTCCATTATCCGGTTTTATGTGTCGACTTTGCATTTCGGAACATATTTATATACGAGATGACTTTTTGGAACATTTCTGACTCATAACTATTAGCACACTTTGATCATATATTGTTTGTCTTTAGAATAGCTTACTACGCTTTACCTCAAGCGTAGGCTGGACATGACTCGGTCCAGTCCAACAATTTGGGTAGCGGATCGTGACATATTTTTAGTGGTGGCCCACGCAGGTCCTAAATAAATTGTTTGGTTATGTCATTGTACCAAGTATGCAAACAATTTGGAACTTAAGATAACTAGACAACACTAGGAATAACATCTAGAACACCTAGAGGATTACTAGGATTGCAACATAGGAACTTATCACATCATATGCTCGTTGTTACAAATTAGATTTTCTTGTTGTTATGATTGTTTACTTAAAAGGGTCCTTATGAGTCCTTTTATTTATTAGATGGTGCTCACCCGCTCGTCCTAGTATGCCACCCCTGAGAATGGCACACTTCCTATCCAGTCGGTTGACCAGTTGACTGATGTACCTCCACCTACCACACTCCCCCACTCCACAAATCTACCAACCCAGATGCCTCCGCCATCTTCCACATCACAGTCCCAGCAGCATCCGATACTCCCACCACCACCTATTAGTATACCTACCCAGGCTTCCGTCACTCTCGACGGGAACCAACTGCTCACTCTGATCCAGGGGTTCCTAACGACCCATCAAGAGCAGACCACCTTACTCTGCCAAAGCATGGAGCATTCTGAGGAGCGTACCGTAGCCCCACCACCAGTAGAGCCGTGGTAGAGAGCGAGGAATATCAAGGACTTCATGGGCTTGAACCCCAGGGAGTTCATGGGGACTGAAGGCATCATAGTAGCAGATGACTGGCTAGACTCAGTAGAGAGGAAGCTCCTCGGAGCTAGGTTGTCGGGTGACCTTCAGGTCGAGGCAGCGGGATTTCTGCTGATAGATTTAGCAGGGGTTTGGTTTAGAAATGAGCCACTATTCGCGAGAGAAAGAGCCACATGGGATCAATTTAAGATCCAGTTCAAGAAGAAATTCTTCTCGACCACAGCTAGAGTAGCCATGGGGCTACAATTCCAGAATATCCAGCAGGGGAACCATTCTGTTGACGAGTATGCCACGTAATTTAGTCGTTTGAGTCATTTCACTCCTAATCTGGTTGCAGACCCGGAGGAGATGACGCGTAGGTTTTGCCATGGTCAAGTTCCAGACATTGGCATTCTCCTAGTGGCGAACGGGACGACTGACTACTACCAGAGCCTAGAGTTGGCCCGGAGCATAGAGGAGCATTTTCTGTCTTGCAAGAGGCCGGCTCCTGTACACCACGAGGGACCTTCCAAGCGTCAGGCTTTCCAGCCGAGAGCACCGGCGCCGCACCAGCAGACGTACCGTCCTCCCACACCACATCACCCGACTCCACCAGTTAGAGCCCCGGGACCACGGTAGCAGAAGGGAGATATGTGATCATTCTGTAGGAGGCCAGGCCATGACACTTC
Organism: Iris pallida; assembly: GCA_029216955.1. Classification (NCBI taxonomy): domain Eukaryota; kingdom Viridiplantae; phylum Streptophyta; class Magnoliopsida; order Asparagales; family Iridaceae; genus Iris; species Iris pallida. The sequence goes on along the minus strand of JANAVB010006389.1, from coordinate 8,957,788 downwards.
TGTCTGCAGGAAGAGGTTGGGGCAGTGTTTAGCTTGTGGGTCTACCACCCATCAGCTTCGGGACTGCCCAATAGCGAGTGTACCAGGCACCGGACCACCATCTAGAGGATCGCCGCTTCTGACTCAGCAGTAGAGGTTCGGACAAAATTTGTAGCAGCAGAAGGAACCCCAGGGGAAGGCTTATAGCCTAGCTCTTGAGGCGGAGCCGGAGCAGGTTTCGGAGCCAGATTATTTGGCCGACGTCATCATAGGTCATGTTTATTTGTATACTTTTTTAGCTCTATGTTTGTTTGATTCCGGTGCATCGCATAGCTTCCTATCATTAGAGTTTTTGCATAAACACCACTTAGTAGCTACACCTACCGAGGAGATGAGTAGAGTAATGACGGGAGGTGGACCAGTATCCATTAGAGCTATCTATAGATGCTCTATTACTATAGTTGGGAGAGAGTTTAGGGGACGATTCTTTGTGATGCCACTCCCCGGGTATGATATCATATTGGGGATGGATTGGCTTAGCTATAATCACGTAGCTATAGACTGTCATGAGGGTAGTATTCTGTTCAGTCCCCCAGGTACGGCACCATTCAGCGTCAGAAGGACAGGGCCGGAGATCAGCCTAGAGCCGAACTATTGTGCGACAGTTGGAGAGTTTGCACTGCCACATCCTATCATTAGGGAGTTTATGGATGTATTCCCAGAGGATCTTCCAGGACTTTCGCCTGACAGAGATATGGAGTTCACTATAGATTTAGTATCGGGTTCATCACCAGTATCCCGGGCTTGCTATAGAGTGAACCCCAAGGAGGCCGTAGAGATGAAGGAGCAGATTGATGTCCTATTGAAAAAGGGTTTCATTCGATCTAGTATTTCTCCATGGGGAGCGCCAGTGCTCTTTGTGCCGAAGAAGGATGGTACAGTCCGTTTGTGCATTGACTACCGGGCGTTGAATACCATCACCATTAAGAACAAATATTCTCTGCCCAGGATAGATGATTTGTTCGACCAGTTGAGTAGGACGAAGATATTTTTCAGGATAGATTTGAGGTTCGGTTACCACCAGGTGAAAGTCAGGGCTGAAGACATCTAGAAGACGGCGTTCAATACGAAGTATGGGCAGTACGAGTTTTTGGTGATGCTATTTGGTCTCACAAATGCGCCAGCTGTCTTTATGAACTTAATGAATAAGACATTTCACCAGTATCTGGATAAGTTCGTCGTGGTGTTTATCGACGACATCCTGATATACTCGAAGACGCCAGAGGAGCACGCAGAGCACTTACGGACAGTTTTAGAGATTCTGAGAAAGGAGAGGTTATATGCCAAATTGTCGAAGTACGAGTTCTTTTTAGACCGAGTGGAGTTTTTCGGTCATGTGGTCACTGGAGAGGGAATCTCAGTGGATCCCAGAAAGATTGCTGCCGTTGAGACATGGAAGGCTCCGACATCAGTTTCAGAGATTATGAGTTTTTTGGGTTTAGCAGGCTAATATAGGAAGTTCGTCCAGGACTTTGCTAGGATAGCTGAACCCATGACGAAGCTGACACGAAAGGACACAAAGTACATCTGGTCAGAGGACTGCGAGGCAGCATATGAGGAGCTGAAGAGGAGGCTGACGACCGCTCCAGTTCTGACATTACCTTCAGGATATGGAGGTTTCACTATTTACAGCGCCGCTTCGGGAATGGGGCTAGGATGTGTCCTACAGCCGTATGGGAAAGTGATTGCTTATGCATCTAGGAAATTACGGACTCATAAACGGAACTATTCTACCCACGACCTAGAGTTAGCTGCGGTGATCTTTGCACTCAAGTTGTGGAAACACTACATTATATGAAGAGCGAGTGGAAATCTTTACTGATCACAAGAGCTTGAAGTATGTGTTCACGTAGAAGGAGCTGAACATGAGGCAAAGACGATAGTTGGAGTTGATGAAGGACTTTGACATCGATTTACAGTATCACCCCGGGAAGGCAAATGTGGTGGCGGATGGACTGAACAGGCTTCCGATGGCATGGTATCTGATGATAGATCGACATTTACGGGAAGATCTGGAGAAGCTCGGTATAGAGATAGTTCGGCCAGGATCAGTGATACAGATGATGGCGCTAAAAATTCAGTCAGGTTTGATGGAGCAGATCAAGGAGGCAAAGTCTACAGATGAGAGCCTCCGCAGACTCAGAGTCCAGGCCTTAGCTGGATTGCTTGATGACTTCACCATAGTAGATGATAGATCCATGAGGCACGGCAGCCGATTATGTGTGCCAGAGGGAGAGCTGATAGAGGCGGTCTTGTAGGAGGCGCACCGATTGCGATATTCTATTCTCCCTGGTACCAACAAGATGTACCGTGACTTGCAAAAATATCTTTGGTGGCACGGGATGAAGAGAGATGTATCACGTTTCATTTCGAGATGCCTAGTTTGCCAGCAGGTCAAGGCGGAGCGTCAAAGGCCAGCTGGTCTATTGCAGCCATTACCCATTCCCGAGTGGAAGTAGGAGCATATTACGATGGACTTCGTTTTAGGGCTTCTTCGTTCCCAAGGAGGGAAGAATGCCATATGGGTCATCGTAGATAGGCTGACGAAGTTTGCTCACTTCATACCCTTCAAGGTGGGGCTCTCCACGGAGAAGTTGGCAAAGCTATACATGCAATAGATAGTTCGCTTGTACGGAGTAAGCATCGTATCAGACCGGGACAGCAGATTCACGTCCCATTAGTGGAGGAGCTTGCAGGAGGAATTGGGCAGTCGGCTCAAGTTCAGTACAGCGTACAACCCACAGACCGATGGACAGTCCGAGAGGACGATTCAGATGCTAGAGGACATGCTGAGGACTTGTGTGCTGGACTTTGGCAGATCATGGGAGAGCCATCTGTACTTGGTAGAGTTTTCATACAACAACAGCTACCAAGCCAGCATCGATATATCTTCTTTCGAGGCACTATATGGATGACGATGTCGTACACCGCTCTTTTGGGAGATGTTGGGGATAGAGTTATGCTTGGGCCAGAGATGATCACTGATGCAGCAGAGAAGGTCAGGATGATCTGAGACAGACTAAGATTTGCTCAGGACAGGCAGAAACACTGGGCCGATGCTAGTCACAGACCGATGGAGTTTGCTGACGGAGATATAGTATTGGTGAAGATATCACCTACTAGAGGGACGATCCGGTTCGGACGAGGCGGCAAGTTGAGCCCCAGATACATTGGACCGTTCGAGATACTCGGCAGGATCGGAGAGGTAGCTTACAGGATTGCTCTTCCACCCAACCTAGCAGGAGTTCACGATGTCTTTCATGTGTCTCAGCTGAGGAGATACGTTCCACACCCCAGCCATCTGCTAGATCATTCGGAGTTAGAGATCGGATCGAGCCTTGCAGTTACTGAGCAGCCAGTGGAGATATTGGACCGAAGGGAGAAGAGACTGAGGAACAAAGTTATACCCTTGGTACGAGTAGCTTGGAGTCGTCACTCTCCGGGAAAATCAACTTGGGAGAGAGAGTCAGACATGAGGGAGAGATATCCTTACTTGTTCGACCCAACAGCCACGAGGGAACCACCCGTTCCCGCTTGATACCTTAGAGGTTAGTCTTAAATAGTAGCCTTAGTCATTGTTTGCATTGCTTGATATATTAAATGTTTGTAGAGTCTTCTACCCTTGTAAATTTTGAGGACAAAATTTTTCAAGGAGAGAAGATTTGTAAGCCCCTAAATATTTTTAATATTAAAATAGCATTTTTTTAGCCTTAAAATAAATTATTATAATTATTAGGAATTTTCTAGGATTTTTGAATAATTTTTAAATGATTTTATAGCTTAGAAATATCAATTTGTAATTATTAAATTATTTTAATACCAATTTATAATTTACTGAATTATTTTAATCTCAGTTTGCAAATTATATTTGCAAACTGTGAGACAGTAGGGTTATTTGTAAAACCCCAAACTTGGGGGACCTAAATGAAAAACTACCCATCTTACCCCCCCCCCCCACGATCTTTCTCTCTCCTCTCTCACCTACGACCTACGACCAACGACCACCGCCCCGACAACCCGGTTGACCTAACCCTAATTCAACTGACTTCCCGACCCTATAAATCGACCCCGACCCCAAACCCTAAGCCTACACAATTTCCCGACCACCCCAGCACCGCCCTACCTAGTTCTTCTCCGACGAGCTCGTCGGAACCCTAGATCTAGGATCTCCGTCGCCTCGGCCATCGTCGACACCTCCAACCACCACCAATCGACGCGTCTCGACGAGACGACTACAGCGCCATTTTTTCTCGACCACCCCGACGTCTCCTCCGTCGTGCAACGCCCCCGAAAGCCACCGCCCCTCGGACACATACGTGTCATTTCTTCTGGGTGTCGAGTTGTGTCTCGTATTTGCGACCCTAGACTCGCCTAGACACGAGCAGTGCGTGAGTGAGTTCGGATACGGCCAGTTCGTGTCGTACGTATCGTGCACGCCTGGAACTCTGGACTCGTGTGTCTTCGTGTCCCTAACCGTCAGGACGCGAAGACACGGAACTATGGGTTAACGGGTTTAATAAACTGTTGTTGGGTTTAAAACCCATTATCTTAATTTACCATATATTTAACCCAAGCCCTATCCCTAACAGCAAGCTTGAGCTGACCCCCTGGTCAGCCGAGTGGCGCTCAGACCAACCCCCTGTTCCAGCGTGTCACGTCCCAGAACCAGAATACTGGCAAGTAGGGACGGACCAGGCCAGCTACGTATACCAAAGTACTCCAGTACTCCTAAATAACGTATAAGCTGTATAGACATGGGAGTTACTACTACAATCCAACAGACAATCCTGGGTCAAAAATCCTAGGTATCTCAATCACTGGCAAATATGTAAAGTACAAGAAGTATGATCATCAGACATAAAATAGTAAAGCGTCCCAAACTATACATACATGGATGATCATGAAGCTAGTAATACAATGTGAAGACTAGCAAGAGTAATAGTCATACATGATAAGCTCTAGCTATAGTCTAGAATACGCAAATCATGTTTAGGCTCGTAGGCTAAATGTCAAGTCCAAAATACGAGCTAAACACGTGCTCGGAGGCTAAATGCCACAAAAGAATAATGTACATAGCTAGTGGGCAAAAAGAAGAAAACCCACTCAAGTACTCTGGTGCTCTGGATAATCACCAACGAGTGGAAGGTACGGAAGATCCTCGGGCTCCTCAACTAAATCTGGTTAATGCAAAACCAGTGGGGTCAGACCCCCAATAGCATGTACCACAAGGAAGCCAAAGTATGAACTAAAACCAGCATGCAAATCATAGCAACGAATAGAGACATAAATAAGTAAAAGCAAATCGAGACTCATGTGCTACCAATACACTTATCCCGAGAATAGAAAAGACAATAAGTAAATCAATATGTAACATAAAATAATGGGCATGTGACATAATGTAAACTGTGGACATGTGAATTAAACTGAACACGTGAGCATGTAAGGTAACTGGAATATGTAAGATAACTGGAACATGTGAGCATGTAGGGTAACTGGAACATGTGAGCATGTTAGGTAACTGGAACATGTAAGATAACTGGAACATGTAAGCATGTAGGGTAACTGGAATATGTGTGCATGTTAGGTAACTGGAGAATGTGAGCATGTTAGGTCTATATAGAACGACAATGATAAGATAACTTAGAAACTATTCCGAAACCCAAGTTACAACCCGTAAACCAAAGAAGGACCGGGGTTGTAACCCTTATCCTGAACAGAACTTTAGTATCTAATCATTTGTCGATAAAAGTAAAGCATAAACAAAGATGTACTAAAAATAAATAAATTCGGACACTGCCTAGACAGAACTAGACTAGATTGGACTCCATACAATAATCATGGCCAAGCAATGAGTACGGCTTTATATATTAGCTAACTAGGGTTGTCCTAATTACTAACAAATGCAAGTTTGAGAAATCCAAGTCCAGTTACCTGCCTGCTACTACCTGAATGATCCAAGCCAAAAAGAAAACAAGTATAGCAGACACACTGCAGTAAGATACATGTGTCCTAAGGAGGTGCCCCACTCGACGGTGTGCTGGAAGAGTGCTCATCATGACAGATAGCTCCAAATCCCATGTATATATATTTATAATACCAAGACCAAAGGGGCAGCAGGTAACCAAAAAAATCTCCAATGATCTAGGTAATCAAGCTAGTTGTTTAGTCCTTAACATTTTCTTATTGTATTCTAGGTTTGGCATTCCGCAGAATCCATCCTAGACATGAGACATGCGAGACTGGACAAAAGCGAGAATGTGCACCATAACAAGCCACAACAAGAAAATATAATAAACAAGAAGCTAGGAGTGCGCTACGACGAGCCACTATCAAGGAGCTAGACATGTACTGGAATTAAGAGTGCGCCATGACAGGCCACTATCATGTAAGCAAAGAAAGACATGTACAAGAGTACACCACGACAGGTCACTATCTAGTAAGCAAAGAAGACATGTATCATGAGTGCGCCACGACGGGCCACTATCTAGTAAGCAAAGAAGGCATGGCAATAATTATCATAGCTTGTAAGAAAGAATCTATCAAAAAGATATATCATGGCATATGGAAAAGAATAATTAAAGCTAAGTACATTTCATAGAAAAATAATTGAACATGTGCTAGTGTCAAGTGTATATAAGGTGTAAAATCATTTTCTAACTATGAAAGATCATCTTATCATGTTAAGAAATCATTATAGTTGAAGAACATATCAAAAAAGGACAAAAACGGACAAAAACGGACAAAAACAGACTAAAACGGCATAAAACGGCATACCGGCGGTATACAGCGGCATACCGGCGGTATACCGGCCTAACGACAGAAAGTTTTTGGTGCAAAAATCGGCATACCGTCGGTATACACCGGCATATCGTCGGTATACCGATCTTTCAAACAACAACAAAATCCAGATTTTGCCAAAACTTGTTTCGGCCATAAGAACTTCGTTTTAAATCGAAATTCGGATTTTCAAAAGTCAAAATTGCATAGAATTGAATTCCCTACAACATGGAAGTATTAGTTTTCAAAAATTAAAATATTTGATAGATCAATACCTCAAAATACTCCAAAAATAGGTCCTCGGGATACCGAAATGGGTTTCAATTTCCACCAAACTCAAATTCTATGGTATACAAACTAGGTAAGGACCTCATATATGTATTTGTGACCAAGATCTATGATGGTAACACTAGTATCACTCTAGATATCAAGTTTTCTACTAAGTCAATATTGGGTTTTAACAGAAAATTAAAACCTTCCTTAAACAAATTTTAGAAACATGCATATATACGAGAATCATAAGGAAAACATATTTAACAAAATAAGTTTAAGGCAATTCTATGCATTTAATACCAAGGAAAACAAAAATGACAATAAAATACTATTGTTCAAGAATTTGGCAAGATGTACTTGCCTAGGTTAAGCCCCAAGCCTAATCTTCTACTCCTCCTCTAAGGGGGTTTAGACACCACACCTTAGGCCTCAAGGCCACGCTCATGGCAACCTCCAAGGGGGAGAGAAGGGAAGAAGAAATGAAGAGAGAGTGAAGAAAATGAAAAGAGAGAAGAGAGAGAAAGTGAAATGGTATATATAGAAGGAGGAATTAATCTTAGTCGTTGGACCGTGATCCATGTCAAAATCTAAGTCAATCGTTGCCATCCAAACAAAACCAAATATCCAATGGGTAATAGGGTGCATCTACACTATTCATGAAAATATCTAAATACTATTCATCAAAATATCTAAAATACTATTCACGAAAATATCAAAAATACTATTCATCAAAATATCTAAAATACTATTCATAAAAATATCGAAAACACAATTCATGAAAATATCTAAAATCAAAAATATCTAAAATATGAAAAATCTGTCTGGACGACATGCCGTCGGTATACACCGGTATACTGGCGGTATGCCGGCCAAGAAGAAAATCTATCAGTTAGAAAATTTTTAAAAGCATTACAAAAACCAAAAAAATACGAAATACACTACAAAATACGTATCCGTATATAAATACCGATACTGTGAGACGAGTCTCACACAGCGGGCCGAGTTCGAGCCCCCCTTTTTGTGTTCTTTTGTTTTGTTTTTATTTATATTTGTTTTATTATATATATATGTATATATGTATATATATATATATTACTATATATAATGTTATATATATAATATATATACTGTATATATATATATATATATATATATATATATATATATATATTATATTAAGTATTTATATATATATATATATATATATATATATATATATATATATATATATATATATATATATATATATATATATATATATATATATATATATGTATATATATATAAATGTATTTGTTGTATATGTATATATATTTCAAATACAATTTTTTGCAAAATGTTATTATGTGTAAATTCACAAGTTATTTTATTATATAATTTTACGACTTGTATATTTTACTAATTTAATATATATTATTAAAATACTTTAATATATATTTTAATATATGAATTATTGTATCTTATTAATCATGGCCATTTGATGTCCAAACCTAGCATGGGTTTTCGGGCCCAAACGTGTCTAAATACATTCAAGGTCTGTACAAGTCATATTGGAATTGATTCATGACTTTGGGTTCCGTATCTGGACTTCGGTTCAATTTCGTATACGTGGACAAAATACTAAATAATTAATTATTTATTTTACAGGATTTGTAACTTGCTATTTTTGAATTTATATATATATATATATATATATATATATATATATATATTAAGTGCTGTAAAAATCTGGAAAAATTATATTTAAATATTATGTTAATTTAGCTAATTTAATATAATTTTTCCAGCATTTAATAAGTAATTTTGGTATTTTATAAAAATAGGAAAACGGAACTCATTTTCAGGGTACTTATGTTTACTGATTTTTAATAAATATCTATGAGGTTTATAAATTGCAGAAAAATTAGTTTAAATTTCTATAATTAGCAAGGATCATTATGGTACTTTATTTTATATATAATTGAGCTTTTTGCCTATCTTAAAAATTATTGGAACACAGTGTATAGCCTGATTTATTTATTGAATAATTACTACTTGCGATGTATTGTGTGATTTTTGGTTATTTTAGTATTGGACCTCACCATACCATAGGGTAAGGGCCCTAGAAAGTTGTTTTAGGTATTGTGTCATCCCACATTGGTCTCCTATGCTAAAGTTATTATTTGGCTAGGTGTCCAGTCAGAAAGTCGTGTCGCACAACTAGTGTCCTAGTGTTTAACTTAGTATGAAAACTAAGTTTATGTATTATTTTTACAGTGACGAGACACCTGGATATCTATAGCTTCATATACATATACTTGCTTTACACAAGGCAAGTACCTCTACAAACTTTATTTACTGCATATGATGAATTGTGTAAAAACCATGTTAAATACTGATACCTAAACTGCAAGTCATATCTCTGCATGTTTCACATGCTTTATACTGCTCTTAGTATCCATCATACTTTATACTATTCTCGTATCACCCACATGTTATAAAACGGGTTATGGAAAAACTGTTACTAGAGTACGTGATCATGCCCCCTTCTCCGTATGTATTTACCGTGCACTATTACATTCTATATACAACTTTGTCGTATGTCTGATCCCGCGTTTGTGTATGGATATACACCGATGCCGTTAAGTGTACGTATGTGCACTTAAGAAAATTGATATGTACCATTATACATCCTATTTACCTATTGACCGATCACGTACATACTACAGTTTTAAACTTTAAAACAAACATATATTGCCATGATAGATTGTGATATGCCATGATTCATGTTTATTATACTTCAGTTCATGCTTCGTATATTTACTTTGTTAGAATCAGTACTTGCTCCCGTCCTAACAGGATAACGTTGTAGGTATACTTACCAAGGAGGAGTTGCTTTGCAATTCTTATTATGGGGTTGCCATCGAGGATCAGACTTTACCTTACGAGGATGTACCTGCGGGGAAACTCGTCTAGTTTGTGTAGTTGCTCGAGACTTTTGCTAGTAGTCATGTTGTTAGACTATGTATTTTGATACTGGTCATGTATCTAGTTTTATATCTCGACTTTGTATTTTGGAACATATTTATATACGAGATAACTTTTTGGAACATTTCTGACTCATAGAACTATTAGTACACTTTGATCATATATTGTTTGTCTTTAGAACAACTTACTACGCTTTACCTCAAGCATAGGCTGGACATGACTCGGCCCGGCCCAACAATTTCGGTAGCAAATCGTGACATCATTTCCAGCTATTACGTTATTTGATATTGGAGTCACTCATTCATTCATAGCCACTAGTTTTGCCACTAGACACAGCATTCCCATCACACCTGTTGACCCAAACTGGATCTCAGTCAACCAAATCTTGATAATTAACAAATCAATATTTGACATCATCCAACTCGATACATAAATTGTCATCAAAGCTACAAAAAAGATGACTACAACACATCAAGTCAGACAATCATCATCGATGACTACTTGACGAATACTGCTGGATCTTGTCTTCGCAAGTCTGTATTTTTATATTTTATTTGAGTCTAGGCTATTGTACGTTGAGTCGCACTGAGTACCTCAACCATAGACTAGATAACCAAAAAGTCCCACAAACAAAAAGCCAAACTGCCAAAGCCCATTAGCCCATTGAGCATTCTGTCTCCTAGGAGACAGAGTTCGGGCCGAACTCTGCCCCCACACAGAGTTTGAGTCGAACTCTGTCTCCTAATTTCCAGGAGCTAATTTTTAGGGATTGCTCATTGCAAGTTGTCCAACGTTCATAATTTTTTAATTTTGGACAGAGTTCTGGCCAAACTCTGCCTCCCAGGACTAGTATATATAGGCACCCTTTTCTCCCATTCCAATCCATCAAATATTCTCATCTCTTCTCTCTTATAGCCTATGCATCCCAAGAGCCATACTCTTTTTATCTACTAGCCACAAAACTTCCCAAGTCTACAAGGCGCTAGTGCGAGTCAAATAGAAGTTTTATGCAAGAGTCTTCAAGAAGTCACTTAGAAAATTCCAAGTTTTGCCTCAGCGATCTTTTCGAGAAGTTGGCATGCTCTTCTGTGTAAAGGCTCGTGGTCATAATGCTATTTCACAAATAGTGGATTTCAATCCTGAGCTAGAGTTCTCAGGCCTGGACTAGTCCTCCACGAGGGAAACCAGGTTAAAAATTGCTGTGTCTGCGTATGCCTTCTGATATCTATTTAAATTCTACAATTATACTCTAATTAATTATTTACTAGTTGGGATTGAATAGAGTTGATTTTTTAATTGTTCTTTATTGTCACAAGTACTCTATTCACCCCCCTTTAGAGTTGCCTACACGTTCTTCAATTGGTATCAGAGGCCTGTTCTCTTGATACAGGATTTACATCCTAGAGTCAATCCATGGCAACCACACAACCCATCTCTACGAACTATGGTGAGGGTCAATCCTTAAATAAGCCACCCCTATTTGATGGGACCAATTATACTTACTGGAAGACTAGAATGAGTTTTTATCTTAAGTCTTTAGACTTTGACCTGTGGACTGTAGTCACTGATGGTTACAAGAAACCTCTCAGAATAACTGTCGAGGGAAGTCTCGTCGAGAATCCCCACGACAAGTATACTGAGTAGGAGAAGAAACATGCAAGTCTAGACGCTAGGGCTATTAATGCTCTTTTTTGTGCCATAGACTGGACTGAATTCAACAGGGTCTCCACATGCACCACCTTACATAAAGTTTGGAAGCTTTTGGAGGTGACTCATGAAGGGACAACGCAAGTCAAAGAATCAAAAGTCAGCCGTCTGACACAGGAGTACGAGGCTTTCAAGATGAAGCCTAATGAGACGATCACTCAAATGTTTACCAGATTCCTCGACATCGTTAACCCACTATATTCTCTTGGAAAAGATTATTCCAACCATGAGAAGATACGTAAAGTGCTACGAGGATTACCGAAGGTTTGGAACCCCAAAGTCACGGCGATCATCGAAGGCAATGATCTCACAACAATGTCACTAGAAACATTGATGGGCAAGTTGATGACGCATGAGCTCGATCTAAAAGACTTTGAAGAAACAACTCCAAAAGAGAAAGAGATTGCATTGAGAGCTCATCGCCGAAGAACTAGCTCAGAAGATACCAATGACGATGACTCCGAAGGTGACGACCAAGATCTCCTGGTTCGAAACTTCAAAAAGTTTCTACGCTTCAACAAAAAGAAGAGAGAACAAAGAGACGATGAGGAAGAACCCACCTGCTTCGGATGCAAAAAGATAGGACATGTCAAAAAAGATTATCCCTTAGCAAAGAAGGGAAGCAAATATGAGAAGCCGTACAAAAAATCAACCACAAGGAAGTATGCCAACACTAGCATCTGGCATAAAAGCGAGGCTAGTAATTCAGACGAGGAAGAAGGCTCTCCACAAAACACGGCTAACGTCTGTCTAATGGCGACTTCAGAAAAGGTAAAAGATTCTTATGATTTCTCTTTTGATGAACTTGGTGATGCTTTTGGTGATCTACTTGATGATCACAAAAATGTAATCAATAAATATAAACATGCAAAGAATAAGATCAAGGACTACGAAATCGAGATCCATAGACTTTTATGTTTACTAGAAGATGTTAGAAACACTACACCCACGGAAAATACTGAAGAGGTATCCAAGCTTAAATTAAGCTTACACGATGCCGAATCAAGCATTGAGAAACAAATACTTGAGATCACAGCATTAAACAAAGAACTTACTGAAGAAAAAAACAAGTTCAAAATTGCTACAAGTAGGATACACGGTCTTACTAATAAATGTGATGAGTTGAATGCTATCTCTAAGAAATTAGAGATTAAATTGGGCAAGCATGTTATTCAACCACAAGTTCAGTCTCATAATCACAACACGTACAAACACGTACCTACTCAACACAAAAAGGCACGTCACCACATGAACACTCATCCACGTGCTAAACAAAATTATGCTTTCATGTATACCTACTCACATGCAGCACATAAGACACATACATGTAATTATTATCATCATCATGTTGATGCACACAGTCACTATAATCATTATAGCTACCCTGCTGCTGCACACAGTCGCTATAATTACCCTGCTGCTGCACACAATCACCATGCTCACTCTACTGCTGCTCGTAGCTATTATCACCCTACTTATAGCCACCACTATCAACAGGCTCCTAGTATAAACATACATGCTAGATGTATATATTGTAACCTACATGGACATATTTCTCCATAATGTAGGATTCGAAGATTAGTTGATAGAAATATATATGCATCGGTACCAAAGTCTAACCTCTCAGGACCCAAAAGAATCTGGGTACCAAAGGTCACATCTACTCGTGGTATAGGAGGACCTCCCCTCCTCAACTAGAAGCAAGTAGATTCTCAATAGTGGGTGCTCGCGCCATATAACTGGAAATGCAAATCTATTCGCAATTTTATCGATGAAAAAGGAAGGATACGTTTCCTTCAAAAATAATCTTAAAGGCTACATAATAGGTAATGGTACAATTAGTTATCCTCCCTCTCCTGTCATTAACGATGTCTATTTAGTGACCGAATTAAAGCATAACTTGCTCAGCATTAGTCATCTTGCTGATCACGGTTATGATATTAACTTCGGGAAAACTAAATGTTTTATCTATGATCGATCATCTGGAGACATTGCTTTTGAAGGGATAAGGGAAGATAACATCTACATTTTCTATCTATCTAGTGATACTAACAGTGCAGGAAGATGCCTTTACGCTCATAAAGATGAAATGCTCCTATGGCATCAGCATTTTGGTCATGCCAACATGGATACTATATCCAGACTATCTACCAAGAAGCTAGTCAGAGGACTGCCGGATATCACATTCAAGAAAGACACGGTATGTACCGAATATGGAAAGAATAATGCCACCAAATTTTTTTTAAAATTAATAAACATTGTAAGTACTACTCGACCTTTGCAATTACTTCATATGGACTTATTTGGTCCTAGTAGAGTAGCCAGTCTCGGCAGAAAAGTTTATGCTTTTGTTATTGTAGATGATTTTTCAAGATTTACATGGGTTTTCTTTCTTACAAATAAAAGTGATACAATTTCTGTTTTCAAAGTATTTGCTAAAAAGGTCCAAACCGAAAAAGGCTACATGATTACTCGTATCTGAAGTGATCATGGTGGCGAGTTCGAAAATTCTGATTTTGAAAATTTTTGTGATTCAAATGGTTTTAGTCATGAATTTTCGTGTCCAAGAACTCCTCAACAAACTGTTATTGTGGAGCGGAAGAATAGAACTCTTGGCGATATGGCTAGAGTTATGATAAATCAATTCTCTTCCGAAATACTTTTAGGCAGAAGCTGTCAGCACAGCATGCCAAGTTTTGAATAGGGTATTGATTCGACCTATTTAAAGAAAACATCCTATGAGCTTTGGTTTGGTAGGACTCCTAATGTTTCTTATTTTAGAGTGTTTGGTTGTCGCTGCTTTATCCTAAATACCAAAGACAACTTAGGCAAATTTAATGTCAAAGCTGACGAAGGTATTCTTCTTGGCTATGCGGCCAAGAGTAAGGGATATAGAGTGTTCAACAAGCGCTCCATGATTTTTGAAGAGTCTACTAATGTAACTTTTGATGAGGACAATAGTACAGCTATTATTCCCAACGACGATGATAAACCATCTACTTCGACATCAATAAATGCAACGTCTGAAACTAGCTCTCCAAAGGAATTACCAAAGTTCCAATTTACTCTCTCTCATCCAAAGGACTTGGTAATAGGTGAAATATCAAAAGGGGTAACTACTCGATCCTCTATAAGAGACACTATAGCTAGCACTGCATTCATTTCTCAAATAGAACCGAAAAACGTTTTAGAAGCTTTTAATGATAAATTTTGGATTTCTGCAATGCAAGAAGAACTCAACCAATTTGAGAGAAACCAAGTTTAGGAACTTGTTCCGAAATCTAATGGCCACTCAATAATTGGCACTAAATGGATTTTTTGTAACAAAGTAAACGAGGACGGTTCAGTCACTCGCAATAAAGCTCGTCTCATAGCCCAAGAATACAATCAAGAGGAGGGCATCGATTATGATGAGACGTATGCTCCTGTTGCCCGACTAGAATCCATTCGGATGCTTTGTGCATTTGCAAATTTTCAAAACTTTAAACTTTTCCAAATGGATATGAAAAGTACTTTTCTAAACGGTTTTATCAAGGAAGAAGTTTTTGTCAAACAACCATCTGGTTTCGAAAATCGTAAATTTTCTGACCTTGTTTTTAAACATAGAAAAGCTCTCTATGGCCTCAAAAGCTCCTCGAGCTTGGTATGATCGTCTGAGTACTTTCTTACTAGATAAAGATTTTTTTAAAAGGGAAAGTGGACACTACACTGTTTATAAAATCTCTTGATGACACAATTCTTTTAGTTCAAATATATGTTTGATGATATTATTTTTGGATCTACGAATGAGGGTCTATGCAAGGAATTTGCCAAATGTATGCAGGATGAGTTCGAGATGAGCATGATGGGAGAGCTTAACTACTTCCTTGGATTGCAAATCAAACAACTCTCACAAGGCGTCTTTATTAGTCAATCGAAATATGTCAAGGACATGCTGAAGAAGTTTGAGCTTGACAATATCAAATCGATCAGCATCCCTATGGCTACTACCACAAAGCTGGAACCCGATGAAAGCGGCAAACCGGTCGATCAACGTAAGTATCGAGGTATGATTGGTACTTTATTATATTTACTGCTAGTCGCCCCGACATTATGTACAGTGTTTGCTTATATGCTAGATACCAAGCCAATCCTAAGGAATCACACATGATCGCAGTTAAGCGTATCTTTAGATACCTTAAAGGAACTATTACGGTAGGCTTGTGGTATCCCAAAGCCACTTCCTTCGATTTAATCGAATATTCTGATACTGATTTTATGGGATGCAAAGTCGACCGTATGAGTACCAGCGGCATGTGTCATTTGCTAGGAAAGGCGTTAGTCTCATGGTTTAGCAAGAAGCAGAACTCTGTCGCACTATCCACAACAGAAGCTGAATACATTGCAGCTGGTCGTTGTGCACAGATTCTGTGGATGCGGTAAACCCTTGAAGACTACAACTTATGTTTCAAGCACATACCAATTTTCTGCGATAACACTAGTGCCATTAATCTGACCAAGAACCCTGTTTGTCACTCACGCACTAAATGCATAGAGATTAGACGTCATTTTTTACGTAATCATCAACAACAAGGCACGATTAATTTAGAATTCATAGACACTGAACATCAGCTAGCAGACTTCTTTACCAAACCTCTGGCCGAAGAGCGCTTCAACTTTCTTTATCGTGAATTAGGAATTTTGGATGAAACAGCCATTGAATAAATTGGCCTGCATAAATAACGATTATGACATATATCTTTATGGTGACTTTGCTATGGGTACAAGCCGAAATGGTCCTTCTGACAACAATGCGTAAAACTCTAAGCGACACGGTACACTAGTCTTCGAACTACCGCTAGCTGGGATCCGGCCCCTACAGCTACCCCATGGCAGTTTCATCGTAATGGTCGCTGTCATAAATCCTTGTTTATTATATGGTTTAATTTCATTTAGATCTTAGTTAATTCAAAATTTTCTTAAATTCTATTCTTTTTCATTAAAAATTTGCTATTTTTCAAACTTTCAAAATTTTATTCTTTTTGAACCAACACTTGGCCATTTTTCAACTGTCATATGTTCTGTGCCCATGGAGGCAGAGTTCGGGCCGAACTCTGCCCCACACAGAGTTCGGGCCGAACTCTGTGTCCCTGGTTACAGAACCTTCCCTGATGCTCAGCCACCCATTGATTCGATCCGACGGTCCAGATTTAACCCGCTTGGCTGCTCCTAAACTCCTTAAACCCGAAAAATAACTCTCTCTCTTCACTTTATTCTTCTTCCACCTTCCTCCAAACATAACATTCTCAAACCCTAACCCTAGAAACTCCTCTTTTAGGGCTTTTCTTCTTCCCAAACTCAAGATTTCAAGCTTTTAGGGAGATCTCTTCTAATCTTTTCTCATCTTTGGGAGGTATAATTTCTTATTACTCTCTATTTCCTTTTAAATTATTTTAAATTCTCCATGGATCCTAGACTTTTTGGAAGAGGCAAGAGAAGGAGTAAAGGTGCTTCATCCTCCAATCCTCCTCCTCCTCTTGTTCTTCCAATACATCCACTTTTTAATCCACCACCACCTCCCCCAACACATTCAATGAACAAATTTTTGTATCATTGGAGGCTTCTAATGAATGGTTCAATGACTTTCGTTCAAGGAGTGTGTATGCGGGTCATTCTATCAATTTCATAATATTTTTGGCTTATGACTCATTGTTCCATGATCATTGTCTAGATGAGTTAGTTTCTACATCATCTCTTATCTATTTGAATGCTATCCAAATATTTTACTGTAATTTAAACTTTGACGACACACGAATCTATTCTCGTGTGACCGGTATCGACATTACTTTTGATGATTTTGAGCTTACGGAATATCTCGAGATCCCGGAACCAATTCTTGGAAGAAACTTATCGATGCACGCAAGTTTTAATTTCCCGATGGATCGTCCCTTGAGAGTTTCAAGGATGATTTGTGTACTCCCAACACTCATCCACGCAAGCTATGGGCTAAATTTCTTAACCCGTATTTCTATAAACTTCATCGTATCATTTTCTCCACGATCTTGCCCAAAGCAGGATCGACCGATGAAGTATCTTATATTGAGATCTCTGCACTTTATCATCTCCACTTCCATGTCCCTTTTAACTTTTCGCACACTATGATGGACTAGATGATTAGTGCATGGAAGAGACCTCGCTCATTGGTCTATGCCCTATATTTGTCGATGATTTTTTATGCCTTTCATGTGCCTCTTGATGAGTGCCAGTTCCTTCCAGCCCCGGCCTATCTGTCTAAGGCACGACGACTTCTAGCAGCTGTTGAGGCTCCTGCTGAGTCAAAGCATTCCGATTCTGATGCTCAGGCTGATCCTCCTGCTCTTGGCCAACCTGTACTCGAGCTACCTGCTACTCTCGAGTCCATACAGACCATGCTGCGTGATCGTTTTTGCATGGAGGACGATCGCTGGACTCAGATGGACTATCGCACCACCTTACAGATGTTAGCTATCAGCAACACCCTGTATGATATCCAGTACTCCCTGGATGCTCATTCTACGGTGTCTTATCCTATGGTACGGGACTCTTCTCGCGAAGGTTACCGTATCGACGACACCTGGGTCAGGAGGTATTTGGATCCAGATGCGGCGTTTGTTGATCCTCGTCGCTCTGTCAGCGACCCATCAGACTTTGCTGGACCTTCCCGTGCTATATGACGGCCGTGGTCCATTTTATGATGCTGCTGATGCTTAGGATGTCTTTTGTTTTTGCACTTTGTTATTTTTATTTCAGTGATTTTGTAGTTGAACACTTTACTTTGTACTACTTTATGACTTTATAGCTTCTATTTGGATTATTTGCTAGTTATCTCTTACGTTGGACTTGAGCTTGGTTTTGTGATTGCATATTTGATTGCATGGTTATTTTCTTACGGGGGAGCTACTATTTCATTTTGCTAGATATCAAAGGGGGAGATATATGTGATACTTGCTTAAGCATTTTTACTTGTGCTATATTGTGCTACACTTGTGCTATATTGTTTGGACTAGTACTTGTATCAGGACTTCTCTATTTACGGGGGAGCCGAATTGTCCATCTACGGGGGAGCAATATATATGTCCAGGTATGAATGTTGCGACACACAAATATCACAAATTTTGTCAATTATCAAAATTGGGAAGATTATTGACCCAAACTGGATCGCAGTCAACAAAATCTTGATAATTAACAAATCAATATTTTACATGATCCAACTCGACACATAAATTGTCATCAAAGCTACAAAACAGATGACTACATTAAGTCAGACAATCATCATCGACGACTACTTGACGAATACTGCTGGATCTTGTCTTCGGAACTCTGTATTTTTATATTTTATTTGAGTCTAGGCTATTGTACGTTGAGTCGCACTAAGTACCTCAACCATATACTAGATAACCAAAAAGCCCCACAAACAAAAAGCCAAACTGCCAAAGCCCATTAGCCCATTGAGCATTCCGTCTCCTAGGAGGCAGAGTTCGGGTTGAACTCTGCCCCCACACAGTGTTCGGGCCAACTCTGTCTCCTAATTTCCAGGAGCTAATTTTCAGGGATTGCACATTGCAAGTTGTTCAACGGCCATAATTTTTGAATTTTGGACAGAGTTCTGGCCGAACTCTGCCTCCTAGGACTAGTATATATAGACACCCTTTTCTCCCATTCCAATCCATCAAATCTTCTCATCTCTTCTCTCTTATAGCCTATACATCCCAAGAGCCATACTTTTCTCATCTACTAGCCATAAAACTTCCCAAGCCTACAAGGTGCTCGGTTCGAGTCAATTAGAAGTTTTGTGCAATAGTCTTCAAGAAGTCACTTAGAAAACAAGTTTCGCCTCAGCGATCTTTTCAAGAAGTTGGCGTGCTCTTCTGTGTAAAGTCACGTGGTTGTAAAGCTATTTCACAAATATTGGATTTCAATCCTGAGCTAGAGTTCTCAGGCCTGGACTAGTCCTCCACGAGGGAAACCAGGTTAAAAATTGTTGTGTCTGCGTATGGCTTCTGATCTCTATTTAAATTCCGTAATTATACTTTGATTAATTATTTAGTAGTTGGAATTGAATAGAGTTGATTTTTTAATTGTTCTTTATTGTTACAAGTACTTTATTCATCCCCTAGAGTTGCCTACACGTTCTTTAACACCCTTATCTAAGAATTTTAGAATCCTCACTGGAGGAAGAGTTGTACCTGTTACTAGTGTTTGTAGACTTTGTACTGTAGTGATACGTGGTAAAGAGATGAAAGCGTGACTTCTTGTATTCCCTATGCCTATATTCGACGTGGTTCTCGGGATGGATTGGTTGAGCCAGCATTTTGCCCTCATAGACTGCCATAGGGGCAGTATCGTCTTCAGACCACCAAACATGATGGAGTTCCAGTTCACCAAAGAAGAAGGAGAGAGTTGTGATGTACCCACATTGGGGAGCACCCTATCATCATCGAGTTCGAGGAAGTATTACCCGAGGATTTGCCAGGACTGCCACCTGACCAAGACATTGAGTTTTCTATTAAGCTTATTCTCGGAGCCGAGCCTATTTCATCTCGAGTGTATCGTCTGGCACCCAAGGAGTTGGTAGAGATGAAGACGCAAATTGACGACTTATTGGAGAAGGGCTTCATTCGTGCCAGTGCATCACCATGGGGAGCGCTCATTCTTTTTGTGCCTAAAAAAGACGGGACAGTGCGCATGTACATCGACTACAGAGCCTTGAATGCAGTGACTGTGAAGAACAAGTATCCCTTGCCGCGTACAGAAGATCTATTCGATTAACTGAGTGGAGCAAAAGTATTCTCCAAGATTGACTTACGATCGGGCTATCACTAACTAAAGGTTCGAAAGGAAGACATTGTGAAGGCGGCTTTTCGATCGAGGTATGGACACTATGAGTTCTTGGTCATGCCTTTCGGTTTGACCAACGCTCCCGCAGTCTTCATGAATTTAATGAACAAGATATTTCACCAGTACTTGGACAAATTTGTAGTCATCTTTATAGATGATATCTTGATTTACTCTAAGAGCCAAGAGAAGCGTGAGCAGCATCAACGGATTGTTTTAGGGACCTTGAGGAATGAGCGACTCTTTGCAAAACTTAGCAAGTGTGAGTTCTTTCTTAAGGAGGTATCATTTCTTGGACACATTGTTACTGGAGACGGCATATCAGTGGATCCTGAGAAGATCACAGCAGTCAAGGCATGGCCCGCTCCCACATCAGCTTCTGAGGTGAGAAGTTTTCTTGGACTTGCGGGTTATTACCGAAGGTTCGTAGAAGATTTCTCTCGATTAGCAGGGTCTATGACTCGACTCACTTGCAAAGATCAGGAGTTCGTATGGACAGATGAGTATCAAGCCGCTTTCGACGAGTTGAAGAAGCGCTTGACCACGGCACCCATGTTGACATTACCATCGGGCCCGGGAGGGTTTGTGATCTACAATAATGCATCCGGGAAGGGATTGGGATGCGTATTAATACAGCACAGTCGTGTGGTAGCGTACGCATCGAGACAGTTGAGAGTGCACGGGAAGAATTATCCAACCCACGATCTAGAGATCGCAGCGGTTATCTTTGCTTTGAAGCTATGGAGACACTACTTGTACGGCGAGAAGGTTGATATCTACACTGATCATAAGAGCCTCAAGTACGTGTTCACGTAGAAAGAGTTGAATATGAGACAACGACGTTGGTTGGAGTTGATGAAGGATTACGAGATCGAGCTACATTATCATCCGGGCAAGGCTAATGTCATGACAGACGCATTAAGCCGTAAGCCCATGGCTCACTTCTTGACCACACAGAAGGAATTGATAGGAGACTTGCAGAAGCTTGGTATTGAGGTAGTATTGCCTGGAGCAGATGGCATGTTAGCAAATCTCCAAGTACAATCATCATTAGTAGAGAGGATCAAGGCGGCATTGTCCACAGATGCTAGATTTTGATGGCTTAGGGAAAGGATTGAAGCAGGAGAGTAGACGGGATTGAGGATTCATCCCGATGGGACATTACGATGTGGTAATCATATTTATGTTCCTAATAGAGAGTTGCGACAGGAGTTGATGGTAGAAGCACACGATTCGACTTACTCTATTCATCCCAGAGGAACTAAGATGTACCGGGACTTACGGCAGTATTATTGGTGGCACAGAATGAAGCGAGAGATAGCTCGTTTCATGGCCAAGTGTTTGGTATGCCAGCAAGTGAAGGCCGAGCACCAGAGGACGACCGGATTATTGTAAGCCGCTACCCATTCCCGAGTGGAAGTGAGAGCACATTACGATGGACTTCGTCACCGAATTTCCTCGTAGTCCTAGTAGATGTGACGCGGTATGGGTGATTGTTGATAGACTTACCAAGTCATCCCATTTCTTACCTTTTAGAGTAGGACAGTCCACAGAAGTTTTAGCGGAGATGTATATAAAGCAATAGTGAAGCTACACGGTGTACCAGTTATCATCGTGTCAGACCGTGACTCGAGTTTTACCTCACACTTTTGGAGGAGTATACAGGAAAGTTTGGTTACGCGCTTGAAGTTTAGCACGTTGTACCATCCGCAGATAGACGGCCAGTCAGAGCGTAAGATTCAGACGCTAGAGGATATGTTAAGTGCGTATATGCTTGACTTTGGCAGATCTTGGAAGGACCACCTTCATCTTGTGGAGTTTTTTTACAATAATAGCTATCAAGCGAGCATTCAGATGGCTCCGTTTGAGGCATTATATGGTAGGAAGTGTCGATCTCCTGTCTGTTGGAGCGACATCGAAGAGCGACAGATATTGGGTCCCGAGTTGGTTTTGAGTGCAGTGGAGAAGGTTAAGAAGATGCAAGATCACCTGCGAGCAGCGCAGGATCGACAGAAGCAGTGGGCAGATAATCGTCGTCGACCTTTGGAATTCAAGGAAGGCGACCATGTTTTCTTGAAGATATCCCCCACTAGAGGCACAATTCGATTCGGAGGACGTGGCAAGTTGAGTCCAAGATACATCGGTCCTTTTGATATCTTGGAGCATGTGGGAGAAGTTGCTTATAGATTGGCCTTGCCACCGTCGCTAGAGGGAGTACATGACGTGTTCCACGTGACTCAGCTGAGGAGGTACGTGGCAGACAGCAATCATGTGCTTGATCACTCCGAGATCACAGTTGGACCAAGTTTGTCGTACTAAGAGCAACCGGTAGGTATCTTCGATCGCCGAGTGAAGGTGTTGCAGAATCAATCCATACCATTGGTTCGCGTTGCATGGAAGCATCACTCGCCAGGGGAGTCTACTTAGGAGCGCGAGGACGACATCCGAAATCGTTATCCGCAATCGTTCAAAGACCAAGGTACGTCTTGCATGATTACACCCTTCCAATTTTTGCATTGCATTTGACCCCCTACCTTAGTTTAATTTTGAGGACGAAATTTTCTTTAAGTTGGGTAGGATGTAAACCCCCATATTTTATGCAGAATATTTTTTTACAATTTTACTATTTTTATACATATTTTATTTATTTAGTTGTATTTAAGGTATGCATATATATATATATATATATATATTATATATATATATATATATATATATATATATATATATATATATATATATATATATATATTATTGGTGTGTATGTGTTATACTACTAAATATAGTCTTCAACATTAATTGGAATTTTTAGATAGTAATTTATAATATTCTAATTTTTGAATGCTAGCTAATTGCTCTAAGTTTTCATATGAAAAATGTATATACATATATATATATATATATATATATATACATATATATATATATATATATACATATATATATATATATATATATATATATATATATATTTGCTCTAAGTTTTCATTTGGTGGGCCCGCAACCCAACCAAATGGGCGATTTTGTGCACGGCTCATCGGAATCCAAAATTTGACATACCGTTGGATTTGTCTCCTCAAATCGAATTCACGGACATGTAGTTTGAGGATTTTAGAGACCATAGATACTAGCAAATGTTTTGGTGCAAAATGGATTCAACGGCGGACATCGTTTTGACCAGAAATTATGATTTTGCCCCTGTTTCAGAATTAGACTTATGGACAGGCATTTCCTAGGTATATCACTTATTCCGAGTACGTTCTTGATGTTTGTTTCAGCATACGGAGTTGTTTGGAGATTATGACATTTTTTTGCTGACATTGTGATTCTTGGACTTGCCACCTTCGTATCACCAGGCAAGATATCTTGCCACCTTACTCTGTGATTTACGTATTCTTATTTTCAGTTGTTATTTTTAGCATTTATTAGTTGTTGTGATTATAGAACTGTGCGTCCAAGTCACACTTGGGTGCAAGCGACTCTGTCGGTCGTTTTCTTGTTTTTATTTATTTCTCTTGCATTGACTTAGTCTAGTGACCACCCATTGTTGATGGGATATTGGTATATCTCATGCGGCCTTGACACTTGCTTTACCACATGTTATGAGTCACATGTAAGATGTGTAATTGCGTAGTCGGCTGGCCACCAATACGTATGGAGCGTGCGACGGATAGGAGTAACTGCCAATAAAATTGCATGTTAGAAGACTTGGCTGTTCCTAAAGGTTCATATCAGTCTTGGAGATGATGATACTAGGCATTGGGTGGGGAGAACAATACCTGACGTATGGGCTTCTTTGTACTTCCATGATTACCTGTGCGCTCCTCCAGAGACGCAGGCCCTAGGTGCCCTCTGACGCTTTCCAGAGCGTTATGGACGTAGCCCCTTGCACATGATGCCCTATGACGATCTTCGAACGTTATGGACGTAGGCCCCTGGTGCCCTTTACGGGAACTATGCCGATCCCATATACAGCCAGGGCTCATGCGTCGAAGGATTGTTTCTCAAACTGCATATTCACAGTAGACTGGTCAGGAACCCGAATGCTTGCATCATTTCTTTCCTATTATATTATCACAGTTTATATGGCATGGTGTTTTCTTGTATCTTGCTATGTCCCTCTGAGGACCTGGTTATCTCTCCAAGATTAGATGACTTTCTGCAAGAGTACAGAGCGGCACTGGACCCATCCTATATTGATGACGAGGCTTCTCCTGCTGATTTCTAGATGATTCATTTATTGAGACATTAGTGGATATTTTTGCATCTCTTTTTCTTTCTACTTTGCGGAGGTTGGACTCCGATCTTCTGAGACTATTTTCATAGCTGTTTGGAGTGGGTATATCCACCCGGCTATCTTTTGATACACTTATTTATTATTTGGAATCTATTGTCTTTTGTGTTGAGCTGTGATGAGATTAGATTATATAATTCTGGCATGTGATTATTTTATTTACAGCTTATGTGCGTATACGAGGATTCCATATATTAGAGTATTCTTCGTAAATATGCAGCTAGCATGTTCACGTACTTGGTCCTACGTATTTTGGGACCGGGGCGTTACAACAGTACTGCTATGTGTTGAAGGGGCAAATTCAGCGCCTCATTAACGCCAATGTTATATCATTAGATTACGAGGAAAAGACCGTCACAGCTAACATGGTTACTCTCCAGTCTGAGAGTAGTCCAGCCGCAGAGGCGCATCGTGACGTCATTTCTGTCCCCGACGTGGCAGTAGAAGTGGTCAATCTTCTAACAGCATCGGGTTACGAGCAAGAGGACACCATGTACTCTGATGACAGAGCCGTTCGGGGCTTCAAGGAAACGCTATCTGCCAATATGGTCTCTCTAAATCCCCCAGTCGAGGATGAAGACCAAGTGTTCGAGTACTTCGAAGACGAACCCTGGACGCAGCGCTTAGGATCCCAATGAGAGTGGCATTTCGAGCAGCAGGAACCCCCTACGAAAGATGAAGTCATTCAGGTCGAATTAGGAGATGAGGCCTCACCTAAGCCCATCTTCATCAACAAAAGTCTAACAGAAGGTGACAGGCAGTCCTTGGTACAGCTCATCTGTGATTATATCGACGTCTTCGCCTGGAGTTACAAAGATATTCCAGGGCTAAACCAGCTAGTGGCCATACGCCGCCTCAATATCTTGTCCCATGTTAAATCGGTCAAGCAGTAACAACACCAGTTCTGCCCCAACATTATGGATGCTATTGAGGAGGATATCGACAAATTCATCGAGAGCGGCTTCATCTGTGAAGAGCAGCACCCAGATTGGGTCGCAAATATCGTCCATGTCACTAAGAAAAATGAGAAGATACGAATTTGCATAGACTTCAGAGATCTCAATTCGGCCTGTCCTAAAGACGAGTTCTCTCTCTCAATCACTGACGTGATGATTGACAACACCTATGGCTTCGAGCGTATGTCCTTTATGGATGGATGCTCCGGCTACAACCAGATCAAGATGCTCCCCGAAGACGAAAAGCGTACGGTATTCCGGACTCCGGATGGGGTGTATTGCTACACAGTAATGCCTTTCGGATTAAAGAACGTGGGAGCTACCTATCAAAGGGCTATGAGTACCATATTTCGTAAGCATCTCCGGAAGACGGTAGAGTTTTATGTTGATAACATCGCCATCAAAAGCAAGGACAAATCCAACCACTTGGATGATCTACGGACGGTGTTCGATCTAATATGGACATATCAGCTAAAAATGAATCCGACCAAATCCTTCCTAGGCGTTTCCAGCAGCAAGTTCTTAGGCTTCATCATCATAGCAAAAGGAATTCATATCGACCCGGAGATGACCAAAGAAATTCTTGACATGGCACCTCCAAAGAACCTCTGAGAGCTTCAAGGTTTGCAGGGGCGACTGGCGTATATAAGGTCGTTCATAGCAAATCTCTCTGGTAAATGTCAACCCTTCACCAGACTAATGAAGAAAGTGGTCACTTTTGAATGGACCGAAGAGTGCCAGCACGCGTTCGACGATGGTTGGAGCCGAGCACCGGTATTATCCTGTTGAGAATGAATGTCTCGCCCTTCTCTTCGCCATACAGAAAACACGACATTATGTGACCGGATAGACGATCCATGTGGTATCCAGGATCAACCCTCTCAGAGTCCTTACGATCAAGCCAGGGGCACTGAATTTACGACTAGCCACATGGGCAATCCTCTTGACTCCTTACGGTATGATGTTCGTCCCACAGACGGCAGTCAAGGGCCAAGCGTTGGCAGATCTCTGGCGGCTCATCCAGTGCCAGAAAATTCAAAACTCCAAGAAGAAATCCCCGATAAAGTACTGGAGTCCAATGCGGTTTCGGACAACTCAGTATGGCGTATGTTTTTTGATGGAGCCTCTAGAGCGGGGCATGAAATCATAGCAGGGGTCGGGATCGTCCTTGCTACTCCGAACGGCCGAATTATCAATCGTACATATTCTCTCACGGTGTCATGAACCAACAATACTGCAGAGTATAACGCCCTCATCATCGGACTCCAGCTTGCCAAACAGCTGGGGTTGATTATATCGAGGCCTATGGAGACTCGAAATTGATCATCAGTCAGGTTCGAAGTAAGTACGAGGTTCGACATGAAGACTTAATCCCTTACCACCAGGCGGCAATCGACATTATCTCCACCTTCACAGGATTCTTTATATAACATGTGCCACGGTTGCAGAACTTGGAGGCCGACGTACTAGCCGGTCTCGCCGCTTCTTTAGCTTTTCCCGTTGGATCTCATCATACCGTTTCAGTAACGGACCGGGAGTTAGTCTGTCTAAAGAATGCCATGTGCGCATGCCAGAACTACTCATTATAAGTAGGAATGGATGAAGGCACCAGGGATTGGCGGTTCCTATTTATAGACTATGCAGTATATAGAATTCTGCCTGAAGACCCAAGAGAAGCAACTTCTGTCAGGAGGCGCTCACTCCGTTTCTTCTACGATTCGGCCACCAAAATGCTATATCGTCGCTCATACGACGGACTTCTCTTATGCAGTTTGTCTCATACAGAGGCACAAGAAGCACTCAGAGAAGCGCATGATGGAACCTGCAAAACCCACCAGCCGGGCCCTAAGCTACAAGACCGGCTGCACCGTATGGGCTATTACTGGCCCACTATGATGGCAGATGCTATTGAGTATACAAAAAAATATTGGGCGTGCCAATTTCATGCAGATTTCATCCATCAACCTTTTGAATATTTACACCCCACGGTGGCCTCGTGGCCATTCGAAGCCTGGAGAATAGATATCGTGGGGCCAGTCAGCCCACCGTCCTCCAAAGGACACCGGTTCATCCTCGCCATTACAGATTATTTCTCCAAATGGGAAGAAGCAGTACCATTGGTAGAGGTGAAGACTTCCAACGTGTTCATTTTCATCAAACATCATATTATTTACCGCTTCGGATTTCCCAGAAAGATCATTCACGATAACGATCCTCAGTTCGTAAGCCATGCATTCTACCGGTTCTATGACAAAAGCTAAATTTAGAATATGGCGTCAATAGCTTACAATCCGGCAGCTAATGGATTGGCCGAGGCATTCAACAAAACCATTGTCAAACTCCTTAAAAAGGTCGTCTCCTCCAACAAGCGCGACTGGAATAAGAAGTTAGGCGAATGTCTTTGGGCCTACCGTACGACTATTTGTACACCTACAGGCAATACACCATTCTTCTTAGTCTATGGGAGCGAGGCTGTCCTTCCCTTGGAGAGTCAAATCCCGTCCTTACGGGTAGCCATCACTAATCAGTTAACCATCGAAGATAATCAGCGCAGGTAGTTACAAGAGCTAGAAGCGTTGGATGTAAAGTGCTTGCTCGTGCAGCAAAGTATTGAGCTTTAGCAAGATCGTATCTCTAGGGCCTTTAACAAAAAAGTCCACGAAAGATCATACCAGGTGGGCGACCTAATCTTGGCAGTACGGAGACCGATGGTGATGACCCACAAGACGGCTGGAAAGTTCGAGCCCAAGTGGGAAGGACCGTTCGTCATAGAAATGGTGTCCTCCAACGGTGCTTATCGGCTAACTAAGCCTAATGGGGACTTGCTAATGATGCCCATCAATGACAAGTTCCTAAAGAAGATTTACGTCTGAAGACAGACCAGCATAGGCATCCACATCCCCTGAAAAGGGTGCCCATGAGTCCTGGTAAGGGGATCTCTCGCTCTCCCTCCTATATATTCTCACAAGTAGATGAAGCACTTCACGTCACATTACCGCTGGATTGCTCTTCTACACCTGGAAGATACGACTACCATGTCCACATTACCTCTGACTATTCGTTCTTTTCGTATCAGTTCTATGATTATTCCAACGGTCTAGAAAATAGTTCACGTCCATATTACCTCTGGATTATTGTTCTATACTCCGGCAAAGATCAAGCCTATCACGTCCATATTACCTCTGGTCAGGCAAATTCATTATGAAGATTCCCTCTTTATTCTGGAGACAAAAGCAAAAGGAACAAGAAAGCTTCTACATATAAAAACATGTGGCTATAAAGACCTATTACAGACTCTTCGTAGTTACATACACAGAAGCAAAAAAAGCTGAAATTACGGTACAAGCTCTCAATAGTGCGGGCGAGGAGGTAACAAAGCCAATCACTCCTTGGTCAAAAGGAAGCCACCGCCCGAAGCTGCTATTAACCCGATCCGGGGATGAAGACCACACAGGACTCCCCTATCTCCCCAGCTGGTCAGAGAGAGCAATCACAGCAGCAGGCCTTGCTATTACTCGGTCAGAATGGCAAGCAATCCAAACCCAGGAAGCAGAGGTCTAAGACGCCATTGACGCCCATGACATCTAGGATGCAGGACGTCTCGAGATCCAATGTTAGTTCTACTACAGCTTCTTTGGATGAAAAGATTTGCCACCGACGGCTACCTCAAGCAAACTCCAGGATCATTAGGAGCCGAACATCGGGCAAGCATGGCCATTGTTGAAGCAGCTGAGTCTTCTCTTGAAGGAGCACAGTCCTTTATGTAGGTTGTTCGCATGGTCCAAGCATGAGACAGACATCGGTCAGAAGGAAGCTTACAAGTTAAGGTAAATCTCAGCTGAAGATATCCCTTCGCTAAAGCGTAGAAGATGCAAAAGACTGAGGCTTAGTGCTAAGAAGACAAAATATAAGATATGGAGAGAGGTCCCTTTATTGTCATGTCTACCAAAGTCTAGTACAAATACATCAGGACTATACATAAGGGACTAATTCTGTTCTTCTACAAAGGATCTAGTACATATTCAACAGAAGCCTAGAGGAATCTACAAAGGATGCAGTCTTCATCAAAGTGCAGCCTTCCTTCTTGTCGATACACATGCTGGAAAATTGATCTTTGTCGAAACATGTTCTAATTTTCTTGTGGGCGTAGACTCTCAAAATCATATCAGTAACCCATCACTTTGAAGAAGCCAGAGCCTTCAAGCTAGAGGCGCATCCACCTGCCTATGCCAACTTCAGAAACAAGATGGTGTTAGGCCGTCCTCCCCTTCTTTTATTTTAAAACCAGTGCCTTCACTCCAGAGGCGCAGCTATCTGTCTGTGCCAATCTCAGACGCGCAAGGGTGTCATACCCTTTCCTTCGCAGCCAACGCCTTCACTGTTCAGAGGCGCAGCTACTTACCTGCATCTGTATGAGGCACATGATGGTGGTATGCTCACACCATCTCCATTCCCACGGCGTAGTCGTCTGCTCCGGATTAGAAGCTCAAGTCACTTCTCTACAAGAGACTTGGGAACTCTCATCGCAACCAATGCAAGTCAACCTAATGCTCCAAAAGCACAGTAATCTCGCCAACCTAAAGTACAAGCCTACTTGTCGTCTACAGCACAGTGACTCTGGTAGCCCAAAATACGGCTTCATAAGTTGCTCTATATGTACAGAAGTCTCGTCGTCATTCGAAGCCAAGTCCACTCGTCGCCTGAAAGCACAGAGGTTCTGTCGTCTCCAGAAGCACGGTCTACTCGTCGCTCCAGAAGCACAGCAGCACTTAGTCCTCACCAAAGGCGCAGGAAGCATGGGTCCACCCCAATTGGTTTGTTTAATCTGCCTCTTGCAGAGAAGATTGGGATAAAATTATGATTGATATCATATCAGATTGATTTAAATCTTAGACGAGAATCAATTCGACTCCAAATCTAGAATAAAATCCCAAGATTTACTCGACTATATCCGAGCAAGCAAATCGGCACACGCCATATGTCACCTCCTTCGGTTATGTTTATAACCACCAGAGATCTCATTTGAGAAAAATCTCGATGTCCTCCATGTGTCAGCATCGCAGAAGCCCGTACCATACAATGACGGCAGATTCTTTCATATCTCAGGAATCCTAATTATGAGACCCCATCTCACTGTATCGGTATTTATATACGGGTACGTATTTTGAGCCATATTTTGTAATTCTTAGTTTTTGAAATATTTTAAAATTTTTCCAAGGTATAAATTTATCTTGATTTGGTTTAATTTGGTTTGATTCAACCTAGCTTGCTTTGTTTGGTTTGGGTTGGTTTTATATGAAAAATGATTTTGTATAAAAAAAACCCACCCCTCTCTCTCTCCTCCATTCACTTTTCATTTTCTTCTTCCTTCCATTTTCTTCTCCAACCTAAGGCAAGTACATCTTGCCAAATGTTGGACAAATGTGATTTTAATTGTTTCATTCTCTTTATTGCTACATTCTAAAACACTTTAGTTCTTGGTATTTTAGATTTTGGAGGATAACTTCTTGTAGATCTAAGTTTATGTCATTTTTGGATTTTTTGGATTTTGATCTATCAAACTTTATTATTTTCAAGTTTTGATTGTTCCATGTTGTAGAGAATTTTGTTCTACCCCATTTTGACTTTTGAAAGTCCTAATTTGGAGTTATTTTGACCAAGTTATGGACATTTGAAGTTATTGGGTTCCTTGGAGTTCATCCTCGGCCAAGTGGGGAAGAAGAACAGTGTTTGCACACTATTGAGTGCAAACTGCTGTGGGCGCATAGGCCTTTCATTTTTGTGCATGCTATGCGCCCATAAACAGCTTTGGGCGCATAAGCTTTGGGCGCATAAGTTTGGGCGCATAGCCTTTGGGCGCATAGTGTTTCCTTTGGGCGCATAGTATTCCCTTTGGGCGCATAGTCTCCTTTTGGGCGCATAGTGTTTCCTTTGGGCACATAGTCTCCTTTGGGCGCATAATGTCCCTTAGACTCATAGTGTTTGTGTTGGTGCATAACATTTTATGTGGGCTTATAGTATTTTGTGTTGGCTCATAGTGTTTGTGCGGGCACATAACATTTTATGTGGGCTCATAGTGTTTTGTGTGGGCTCATAGTGTTTGTGTCGGCGCATAACATTTCATGGGTACTCATAGTCTTCATGGGTGCTCATAGTCTTCATGGGTACTCAGAGTCTCCATGGGTGCTCATAGCCTCCATGTGTGCTCATAGCCTCCATGTGTGCGTATAACCCCCTGGTGTGGGCGCATGACCTCATGTACTTAGTCGTACACTTCCAGGTTTTCTAATCCGTCTAGGTTGTACCCCTCTAGACCTATCATGACCTCTTTTGTTTATTGGTATATTTCGTGTTTTTCTGCTGGTTCCTTGGGCTTTGACACGATCTTAGTACGACTGACTTGGCTGTTTGGTGCGATAATTCTTATGCGCCAGTACGACGCAGAATTCCTATGCGCCGGTGTAGTAGCCATTTCACTATTTCACTATTTTGCCCGTTTAAATTATTTTGTAGCCACAGTCTGGCAAACCTCAAAATATGATAGTTTTAGATCTTTGTCTTGGCTTTAAGAATATTCTTGTCTCACTTTAACTGGAGATTTTCATATGATTTGATAGTTTTATTCTGCGAGAAAATGTATTTGATTTTCTTAGAATACTTTCTGTACTCGGCCTAAATTGCGACGACCTATCTTAAATAGCACGACAATTTCTTATCAAGGTTAGAAGATTTTGCATGATTAGAGAATAATTGTACACCCTTATACACTCAAACATTAGCACAGATTCAATGATTGTTTTGTGCCAAGTAGTTACTATCTCCATTCTTTCTCATATGCTATGATAAGCCTTTCGTTAAGATCTTTCTACATGATATCTTACGCCTATGATTTGCTTAACTAGATAGTGGCCCGTTGTGGTGCACTTATGATTTATGTCTCATTTCCTTGCTTAACACGATAGTGACCCGTTGCGGTGCACTCAATTCACATGTCACTTCTTTGCTTAACATGATTGTGGCCCATCGTGGCGTACCCCTAACAAGTACTCTTAACATGATAGTGACCCGTCGTGGTGCACTCCAGGCAAGTAATATGACATGACATGAACCATGAATGCTGTTGCGACGGCTTTATTGGCTTACAAGTAATGAATGATTTGGACACCGTGGGTGTTTCTCTTAAGTGTGTTTGTACAAGCTACATGTTCTGTATTGCATCATGTCTAAGGCCTGGATTCCTGATGACCACGGTCAGGGATTCATACTGAATCTGGCTAGGATTAATGACTAGATTGATCAAGTAGTTCATGAAGAGACTTTTCCAGTTACCTGTTGCCCGTTTGATCCCGGCCTTATATATATATATATATATATATATATATATATATATATATATATATATATATATATATATATATATATACATGGGATTTGGAGCTATCTGTCATGATGAGCACATTTCCAGCTCACCGTCGAGTGGGGCACCTCCTTAGGACACATGTATCTTACTGCAGTGTGTCTGCTATACTTGTTTTCTTTTGCTGGGGTCACTCCGGTAGTAGCAGACGGGTAACTGGACTTGGAAATCTCTTTGCATCTTGTTAGTAACTAGGCTTGTGATAACCCTAGTTAGTTAAAGTATCAAGCAGTACTCATTGCTTGGCCATGACTGATGGATGGAGTCAGTCCAGTCCGATCTAGTTTCATCTAGGCAGTGTCCGTATGTTTATTTCAGTACACTATTGTAGGGCCTAAAAATTAAGTTATGCCCTGAACATACTAATCAGTGATCAAGTTGCACCCCAAAAATCAAGTTGTGCCATTGATATGAAGCTCAGAGAACAGACTGCGCCGCTGAACAGGTTGCGCCACATATCAGACTGCGCCCAGTCTTGTTACGCCAAAATCTATGTGGCATCTGACACTTAATGGCCATTATTACCTGATAACACTGACAACTGACAAACATAGTGAATGAGGAAAATCTCTTCGAATCCCGTGAATTGTGCCGCTCAAGGAGAGTTGGTTGACACCTATCATGTACGCTTCGTAAGTTGCACCTAGGCGCAATCCAGACAAAATCTTTACTTGCACCTAGGCGCAATCTGAATGACTTCTGCTCAAAAGTTGCCACGTGTCTAGGCATGGCTCAATCAGGCGCAGTTGACCGAAGCTCGCGCAACCTGATGAAGTTGAGACAACTTACATTCTAAAGCAGGATGACGTGGCGCACGTGCCACTAATCTCTCAAGACGTGTCTACTATCCTGTACACGACCACGCGCATCTCAATCACATGATGCCACGCGTCTAAATACAGTTAGTACATGACTTAACAACTGAATGAAAGTTGGCACAACAGGAGGTTGGCGCATCCCAATGTGGCGCAATCCAGCCTCGCGCACATTAGAATAACTGCTAAAAGAGTTATTTCTTGAACTCTATAAATAGAGTTTCCAATCATTGTGAAATCATCAGATACATACCCACAGAGATCAAGAACTCTTACAAAATTGCTACTACATTCTCCAGAGGCTACAGTCTTCAAGTTCACATAGTCCAAGGGATAAAGTGATCGTCTTCTGATCAGATTACTACAGTTGTACTTCCCCAGAATTCTTGTACTTTGTACTATTCTTTTTTAAGTTTGGAATAAACTTTTTATTTTTTACAAACAAAATGGCGACTCTGCTGGGGACGACTTTCTCTTCCGACGAGAAGGTGACAACTCAATGTGACACTACGTGGATCGGCAAGACGCAGAAGACTCTGGTTGTTCAAGTCAACCAGACAGCCTATAAAGATATGATTAGCACCAAGAGCAACAAGCGTACAACGGCTATTGCCAAGAACATGACTGTGTGGGCTCCTAAATTGCAGCCTCCCTTCCCGGAATTTTGAGATATTTTATTTTTATTATTTGATTTAAATGGTAATTTTAGATTTTATAAATAATTAATTACTGGCTTATTGAATTTTGTTATTGTTATTATTATTATTATTATTATTTTATTGAGGTTATATAATATTAATGTTATTATTGAGGTTATTAAATATAAATTATTTATTATTAATAGTTATCATCATTTTATTCTTTATCAAAAGATATAGGTGTATATATAAATGTATAATATATATGGGTATGATAGTGTGTATATATATAGGTATAAATATATATATATATATGTGTATATAATGCATGTGAATGTATGTGGGCTTGTATATATAAATATATATAATTATATGTGTGTATTTGTATATATAAATAAATGTGTGTATGTGCATATATACTAATATATATTAGTATGTATATACATATATGTATATATGTATAATTATATACATGAATTATTTTCAAATAAGAAAAAGAAAAAGAGAAATAAAAAGAAAACCGAATTAGGAGTAGCAACAACCGGGCCAGGCCCACTGTCAACCACCCAGGGCCCGGCCCATACCCGAAACTCCCAACCATACAGGGAGCCTACCCTGTATAAAAAGAAAACAAGGGCTCGACAAAAACCAAAACCCGATATATATCGAAACTCAAACAGTAGCCCAGCATTGTGCTCCAGCCCGAGCATAACAAATACCCCAACCCGGCCCACATGGCCAACTTCACGCTCGGCCAACGGAAGAGTCCAACCCGAGCCCTAAGAAGTCACAGCTTATTCATATATATAAGCGTATATATATAACCAAAGAGATCGAGAGTTGTATACAAAACCCTAAACCCGATCTCCCAATACCCCCGTCGAGCGACCACAGCCACCTGGACGCCCCCCCCCCCCCCCCCCCGGACGGTCGTGCACCGCCGCGGCGCACCGCCGACTGCCAGAGCGCCGCCGGACCAGCGCGTGCGTGCGGCAAATCAGGAAGCAACAGCAGCGGGAGTGGGTTTTACCCCACTTCGTGAGATGTTTTCTCCCTCCATGATCGACGCTTTCATGAGCCAATTGTGCTGGTACAATCCTGAACCTACCCCCTTTGAATTCCTCTATATAGATTTATTTCGATTCGCGGTATATACGTCGCACATTGAGCCCAAAGACGGGCAAAAGGCTGTTCTGAAACAGAACAGTTTCTAGTTGGAAACCCTATATTCAACTGACGATTCATGACAACCAATCGCACAAAGTAGAAAAGTATTGGAACAGTCTTGTAAACAACCTAACCGAGATTAAAAACCATTAATTAGTTTATTTTTGTAACTATTCGTTTCTGTTTAAAATTAGGTTAAAGTTGATCAAAAACCAGTTTTAAAAATCACGAAAACTCATCCACATGACATGCGTCCCTCCAAACTGGGCGACGTGGTCATGCACCGTAGGTGTCGAAAGCTGCATAACGGCTTCGTGGTCGTGTGGGCTTTGACGGAATTTAAATTGGTCGCATGTGCGCGACAAATTTGATGCGTATCCGTCGAAATTCACCGTATCGTGCACTTTACAAATTCTCCAATTACTTTGTGCACGCTCGCCAGATCGAGACGAAACTTGTGCCATCAGGACCATATCATTTTTCTGGTCCTTATGCCAAGTTTGGTCCAATTCTGAGACAGTTGAATCGTACGTCGTTTTGCGGGCCCCACGGTCCCAATCAACGGACGATTTTGTGCACGGCCCGCCAAAATCCAACTTTCGACATACGGTTGGGTTCGTATCGGAAAACCGGATCCGTAGACATATAGTTTGACGACTTTAGAGACCGTTGACTCTGGCACATTTTTCGGTGCAAAATGAGTCCAACGACGGACATCGTTTTTGCCTGAAATTACCGGTTTGCCCCTGTGTCCAGAATTGGACTTAAGGACAGACAATCCTAGCTAATTTGACTATTCTGAGAACGTTGGTACTGTTTATTTTAGCATCTGGAGACTTCTGCATGTGTAGATTGATTGTGGCTCATTGAGTGGTATATTACTATTGGTTTTTCCAGCTAAGGACCTCAGGCAAGCGCACTTTCTGATTGCTTTCCGATTTATAGTAGTCTTTTTATTTTATGTCTATACATATATCTTGCTGCTTGTTGACACGCTCGTCACACGGAGTAGTCAGGAGGGGAAATATCTTAGTAAACATGTGGACTACCCAGAAATATCCCAATATGTCTATTCTTGCATGATAGCAGCTGCACACGACACGTGCAGTGAGCCGTATTTACCCTCTAGCCGTTCACATGTCGAAACAGATATTTCACACCACCTAGATAGATGTCTTTTATTAGTTTTTCCTTGTTTACTTCTCTATCGTGCTATGTCATCGGTTATCTTCCAGATTTCATATCTCATATGTTATTTTCATGTCTTGTTAATTCTATTATGTTTTTGCATTGTCGTCGATTTGTGTACTTGTTCCATTCCTGACTGGAAACCAACATTTTTCAGGTTTAGCCGTGATCACTCTTAGCATTGGGAAGGCTTGGGTATGCTGAAGTCAACCTAGAAATAGATAGCAGATGTATCAATTTTATTTATTGTAAAATCTTGTATTTTCTTTTAAATGTTGTAAATGTTGTAACAATTTAGAAATGTGAATGAGCAGCAAATGTTATTTACTTTGAGCATTTATTTCTTGCGGGCTTGACAGCGTTCTACCACCGACTCTGCGGCGTAGGCTGGCATGGACACGTCTCGTATCCGAAAAGCGGGTACGGGTCGTGATAAGTTTTTGTGGTGGCCCATGCAGGTCAGTTTTCGCAAGAGATTGCGAACTCGTGATGGTACGTTAGTCGTACTATTGCGAGCCTGCGACTAGGAAATGCTCATTCATAATAGGATTACAATAATTTAGGAGAATAACTAGGACTAGGAGTCCCTTGTTCAAATTGACCATTGGGTAGTTAAGGTTATTAGATAGGCCATACAATTCAGATAGCTTGCTAGATCCCTATAGGTACACTGTTACTTTTGATATGACATTATGATCCAATGTAGACCCGCTATTCACTGGTAAGTTAGGCTTATTTATAATTAAGGCTTAAATCGTGATAATCTGTTCAATTTTCTTTTGCTCTATTAGATATAAACATCATATCATAAATTAGAATTGCCTATTTAAATTCTACTTTGTTGTAAGGAATTGATTTATAATTACTGATTTTTTTTGTATAAATCCCGAGATAGATTTGATTTAAAGTTTTCCCTCAACCATCTGAAATATATATGAGATAAATGTTAGGATATTCTTATTTTCCCTGTCTTCAGTTATTTTCTTCCCGGTCAACCTTTTCACTTTAAGGATTGAGACACATAGGTAGATGTTTACGCTCTATCATAATCAACTAGCTTGAAACTCTAGCAGCTCCTTGAAGTCCTTAGGAATATAGTTAGAGTAATTAAACGATTGCGATGGTTAGACAGCAGCGCACTGTCGTTAATTAGTAGAGAGTAGAGAATGTGGGTTCACTGCAGCCAGCAGCTCACTGGCGAGGCACAACCCATAGAATTGAAATCATTTTGGAGAATCATAGTCTATGGGACATTGCTAAAACTATATTCTCGTTGACCTCTTTAGATCTTAGATATCCTTGTGTCAATATAGAGTAGAGTACCTGATAGCTTATCACACCTGAATCACGGAACCAAGGGTTTGTCACAGCTAGAGTATACAGGCGAGGCATAATTCTCGGTGAAATGACTTCAGACGTGATTACTAGTTTATGATACTATAGAGAATAGAAAGATGCCCGGTGTGTTCCACAGGATCCAAAGCCAATATTAGTAGAAGTTCTGTAAGTTGGATAGCATGTCTCCCAATCTAGCATTATGTGGTCCTTGTGATCTATTGACGAGGTAATTTACTGACACTAATAAGTTACCTAGAACGTAGAGTTTAGAAGACCATAACCCATTAGTCGACCAATGCCTTAAAGACAAGAATATAATAGGTTGCCTATATAAATAAGAACACCAGGTGAGGATTTGATTCTCTCAAAACTCGAATTACTTACTCCTCCTTCCAAGAATCTCGCATGCTTGAATTTTGACTATTTTTGACCAACGCTGCTATTACAGCCTAGCTTTGCAAGATTACTCTTTTATCGAGCTTGATTCGAGACATATGTTTATTGGGGACGCCCGCTAACATATTGTTTAATCAGAATCATTGTATTACGGTCTGATCAACCATGATGTAATTGGTTCGCTCTTTATCTAATTTTCTTACGTGGATTGAGATGTAGATGTCTCTAGGATCTCATCCGCGACTGCTTTGACAACTCCTCTTGAATTATACGCTCGCCTTTGAATCACGAAATTGTATTCGGTGACATCTCTCTTGAACTCTTTATTATTTTTTTCTTTCACTGATTGGAAAGACGAAAGCTCGTAATTGATAGATGGATACAGAGTATTCCTCCTGGCTATGCTAGTTGCATACGCAAGTGTAGCTACCATCGGCCAGCCCTGTGACTAGAACCTTGCCTTGAGTTTACTCGTCCTCCCTTCGACCCTAAAACTATGTCCTAGCTTCTAAGGTGGGTAGACTGTTAGCCTCCCAAAATTTTAGGATATACGAGAATTACCGATTGATTAGAATAATTTCCATTAGCAGGATAGTTAGTGCCCACGGACTCCCACTTTTCATTTAGATCATTTTGTGTCCCGACCGTGCCATTAAAATTCGGAGCACGAGACTAGCTGTTACCATCCAACAAATTTTATATGCAAGATCTAGACGAGTCCACCTTCATCTAGGTATATCACGTCCCACCCAAACACGTCCCCTTGTACTCTATTTTTATAGTACAACTTTCAGGGCAAAATGACTAGCTATCACCCTTACCATAAGACCGAGATACTTTACGACTTCCATGAGAGCCTTAACCTTGACTCAATCCCTTCAATCCAATATATGGTTGTGATCTACTCGAAGTCCACTATGCACATGCCACTAGTGTGCTACCTAATTGAGGCCTCATGTGCTACTTAAACTCAAAAGTCACTGAAGGCACATTTTGGGCTTGAGGGACCTAGCTAACCAACCTGACTGACAACTAGCTCAACCACTTGGGTGGAAACCTATTCTAGGGCACACTAACCTAGTAAAAATAGTTTATCTTCAGATCTTGTTCAGTCCATATAGATTGAGATCCAAGGTTTATCCAACCGACGAGTGATGTCCAAATGGAAAACCCATTAAGGCCCAGTAAAACCCCTCCAGACAAACCCCCGTAGTTGGTCTATGAAACCGAACCAATTGAAATCGGCCCGTGTATCTATTATGTAATCTCCACCCCTTAGAATGTGAATCCATTCGTAACCTTTGTCCCATCTGCCTGGAAGTCGAGATACGATCTTGTATTGCATTCATATTCCTTGCTCGCGTGTTTAAATAACACGAAAAAGATCGCAATCTAGATTTCTCAAACTCTATTTCATTTTGGAATCTTGTTTAGAAGTTCGAGAATGGAACTTCTGTATTGCACTGATTGCAAGCCCCTCTAAGTAACGAAAGGCCCTTCGACGTAGCAAGTGACTGAACTAGAGTAGCCCAATCTAGCAAGTAAGTCAGTGGTTCGTAAATATTTTTTTGACACATCATTGGATCCTCTCTATTGCTCTCGAAACTTCATAATTGCCCTCGATTATTCCTCCTTACCCTTCTGTCCTTTATTTCGGAGCGACGAAGGTCATGCTTATTAGAATTTACCAATATTCTTAGCTACTTGTGTAAATTTGCTTGTTAAGATTTTGGATTGCTGATAGATAGGAGAGGGTTGTAGATGCCTTATGCTATAGATATCCGTCGGTAGTTACTTTTTGCAATTAGCTGGAGGGTTACAATGTTATGACGTCAAGTGTTTGAAGTGGATAGAGTAACCAAAGGTGGGTAGAAGCTCTCGAGATTTCGTAAATACCAAATGACTAGAAAAGGATATAGACGAGGTGTGAAGTTGAGGTTAAGGCAGACTTCTTTTAGAATTTTACGGAATGACTACGAATTAGAATTTCGAGGACGAAATTATTTTTAAGGTGGATAGATTTGTAGCCTCCCTTCAAGGAATTTTGAGATATTTTATTTTTATTATTTGATTTAAATGGTGATTTTAGATTTTATAAATAATTAATTACTGGCATATTGAATTTTGTTGTTATTATTATTATTATTATTATTATTATTATTATTATTATTATTATTATTATTATTATTATTATTATTATTATTATTATTATTATTATTATTATTTTATTGAGGTTATATAATATTAATGTTATTATTGAGGTTATTAAATATAAATTATTTATTATTAATGGTTATCATCATTTTATTCTTTATCAAAAGATATAGGTGTATATATAAATGTATAATATATATGGGTATGATAGTGTGTATATATATATAGGTATAAATATATATATGTGTATATAATGCATGTGAATGTATGTGGGCTTGTATATATAAATATATATAAATATATGTGTGTATCTGTATATACATAAATAAACGTGTGTATGTGCATATATATTAATATATAAATTAGTATGTATATACATATATGTATATATGTATAATTATATACATGAATTATTTTCAAATAAGAAAAAGAAAAAGAGAAATAAAAAGAAAACCGAATTAGGAGCAGCAGCAACCGGGCCAAGCCCACTGTCAACCACCCAGGGCCCGGCCCATACCCGAAACTACCAACCATACAGGGAGCCTACCCTGTATAAAAAGAAAACAAGGACTCGACAAAAACCAAAACCCGATATATATCAAAACTCAAACAGCAGCCCAGCATTGTGCTCCAGCCCGAGCATAACAAACACCCCAACCCGGCCCACATGGCCAACTTCACGCTCGGCCAACGGAAGAGTCCAACCCGAGACCTAAGAAGTCACAGCTTATTCATATATATAAGCGTATATATAAAACCAGAGAGATCGAGAGTTGTATACGAAACCCTAAACCCGATCTCCCAACACCCCCGTCGAGCGACCCCAGCCA
This sequence comes from Iris pallida, assembly GCA_029216955.1. NCBI lineage: Eukaryota > Viridiplantae > Streptophyta > Magnoliopsida > Asparagales > Iridaceae > Iris > Iris pallida. Next base: position 8,915,979 of record JANAVB010006389.1, on the reverse strand, counting down.
CCTGGACGGCCCCTCCGACGGCCGCGCACCGCCGACGGCCAGAGCGCCGCCGGACCAGCACGTGCGTGCGGCAAATCAGGAAGCAACAGCAGCGGGAGCGGGTTTTACCCCACTTCGTGAGATGTTTTCTCCCTCCATGATCGACGCTTTCACGAGCCAATTACGCTGGTACAATCCCAACCCTACCCTCTTTGAATTCCTCTATATAGATTTATTTCGATTCGAGGTATATACGTCGCACATCGAGCCCAAAGACGGGCGAAAGGCTGTTCTGAAACAGAACAGTTTCTAGTTGGAAACCCTATATTCAACTGACGATTCATGACAACCAATCGCACAAAGTAGAAAAGTATTGGAACAGTCTTGTAAACAACCTAACCGAGATTAAAAACCATTAATTAGTTTATTTTTGTAACTATTCGTTTCTGTTTAAAATTAGGTTAAAGTTGATCAAAAACCTGTTTTGAAAATCACGAAAACTCATCCACATGACGTGCGTCCCGCCAAACCGGGCGACGTGGTCGCGCACCGTAGGGTCGAAAGCTGCGTAACGGCTTCCTGGTCGTGTGGGCTTTGACGGAATTCAAATTGGTCGCGTGTGCGCGACGAATTTGATGCGTATCCGTCGAAATTCACCGTATCGTGCACTTTGCAAATTCTCTAATTACTTTGTGCACGCTCGTCAGATCGAGACGAAACTTGTGCCATCAGGACCGTATCATTTTTCTGGTCCTGTATGCCAAGTTTGGTCCAATTCTGAGACAGTTGAATTGTACGTCGTTTTGCGGGCCCCACGGTCCCACTCAACGGGCGATTTTGTGTACGGCCCGCCAAAATTCAACTTTGGACATACGGTTGGGTTCGTATCAAAAAACTGGATCCGTAGACATGTAGTTTGACGACTTTAGAGACCGTTGACTCTGGCACATTTTTCGGTGCAAAGCGGGTCCAACGGCGGACATCATTTTTGTCCAAAATTACCGTTTTGTACCTGTGTCCAGAATTGGACTTAAGGACAGGCAATCCTAGCTAATTGACTATTCTGAGAACGTTGGTACTGTTTATTTCAGCATCTGAAGACTTCTGCATGTGTAGATTGATTATGGCTCATTGAGTAGTATATTACTATTGGTTTTTCCAGCAAAGGACCTCAGGCAAGTGCACTTTCTGATTGCTTTCCGATTCATAGTAGACTTTTCATTTCATGTCTATACATATATCTTGCTGCTTGTTGACACGCTCGTCACACGGAGTAGTCGGAAGGGGAAATATCTTAGTAAACATGTGGACTATCCAGAAATATCCCAATATGTCTATTCTTGCATGATAGCAGCTGCACACGACACGTGCAGTGAGCCGTATTTACCTCCTAGCCGTTCACATGTCGAAACAGATATTTCACACCACCTAGATAGATGTCTTTTATTAGTTTTTCCTTGTTTACTTCTCTATCGTGCTATGTCATCAGTTATCTTCCAGATTTCATATCTCATATGTTATTTTAATGTCTTGTTAATTCTATTATGTTTTCGTATTGTCGTCAGTTTGTGTACTTGTTCCATTCCTGACTGGAAACCAACATTTTTCAGGTTTAGCCGCGATCACTCTTAGCATTGGAAATGCTTGGGTATATTGAAGTCAACCTAGAAATAGATAGCAGATGTATCAATTTCATTTATTGTAAAATCTTGTATTTTCTTTTAAATGTTGTAACAATTTAGAAATGTGAATGAGCAGCAAATGTTATTTACTTTGAGCGTTTATTTCTTGCGGGCTTGACAGCATTCTACCGCCGACTCTGCGACGTAGGCTGGCTTGGACACGTCTCGTATCCGAAAAGCGGGTGCGGGTCGTGACATAAATCTCCCATGGTCACTGTTGCCCAGGAGTAACCTGAGTGTTCAGTGGTCAAGACACAATCTGTCTCGGCGGCTTAGGCACAGCTTGCTTCTATTGCCCGTGCACAACCTAATCATCCTACTGCCCACGCACAGTCTACTACTCTCTTTGCTGCCAAGGCACAGCCTATTCAAGCCATTGTTGAGGTACAGTCTACCCATGTTGCTGCCAAGGCACCATCAGTAGCCCGTAGGACTATGGCGCAGCCCAAGCAATCAGCACCTCAGGCGCAGTCTGTTACTCTGGCGCAACTAAAGGGAACTAGTCTTTTGGCTATTCCCTCTTCTAATTCTCAAGTTCTGAACTTGGAGAATCAATGTTCTAGTACCAACACTAGACAGAACAAAGGGAAGAGTCCTTTGACACTTCCTCAATTGGCACAATCTGTGCCTAAAATGGTCTCACGACAGAACAAAGAAAAACGCTTCTTAGCTGACCCTCTACAAAATAAAGGAAAGCACCCTTTGGTCTTTTCTCAAACTTCCCTGGTCTATGACTCAGAGAAAGATATATCAGATTCAATTCCTTTAAACAGAGGTCTTCGAATCTCTGATATTGGAAAGAATACTGACCAAAGAGGTATCTTACCTACCCCTGTGGGGTCTGGTCAAGATCTTCCAACCTTGGAAATTTTAAGATCCAAGCAAGGAAAATTGAGGGTATCACAAACAGAGACACCTGGAGCAAAATTTTCAGATTTACGCACTTATCTCAATAGGCGTCAACCAATATCAACTTTGGCGAAACGTAAGAACCCTATACCAAAGGCCAATCTGTACCAGAAGCTAAAGTTTGAAAAGAAAGACCCAACCACCTATGCTAATAAGTTGAGTACATCTTTGTACACTCAGGGAACTAAACATCTGAAGAATAGGAGACACATTCCTAACATCATTAAGGAATATGTTCCTCCGACTGCTTCTCGTCCTGTAGTTGTAACTGATCTGCGACAACGTCTTACACAAAGACGAGAAATTACAGGGATGTCTCCCTCACCTCCAAATTGTGCTTCAGATCGCCACTACCTTCATGAAGTCGTCATCAACTGTTGTTGTCAACCGGCTCGACGATATGTCTTTGATCGTCTGAACTATGCTTCAACTCCAGAACATATAATAGAAGTCGAAGATGAGCTATTATATGCTTCTGTCAACTTGACTTCTCAAGGCACTGGGGGTGGGAAACGTCCAAGACGTAATGCATCCCGTATTCCTAGTCAGCAATACTTAGATCGGATCCATGCATCCAATGAAGGTGTCTTTCAATACACTAGATCGAGGAATCGACATTTGAACCAAGGTGTCTTTAATCAAGAAGATCTTCCCATCGCTCATGTAGGAGAAGACTCTTTCTCAGAGTTTGATACAGATAGTGAAAGTTCTGAACAAACTATCTCATCAATAGCAGCAAGAGAAGTGACGGCATATACCGTTACGGAAGATCAAGATACTTCTAGTTCAGCCAATCAAGAATAACGAATTGCTGCACTAGAAGACAAATTAAAGACCATGGCAAAGATGGTCGCAAGCATGCATACTATAACATACAGTGCCACCAGTTATAAACCCTGCTACAAATCCAGAGCTTATAGCATCTTTCGTACCCGTTAGTCTGGGGGTACCACCTCCTCAGGTTGCTTCAGTACCAATTCAAGCTGATCCCAATCAGTCTAGTACTGGGGTGGTAATTATCACGCTGTTCCGCCTCCTAACACTTCTAACCATCCCACCAATTCTCAAACATCAGGGGATGCAAATAAGGCTGTAAAACTTCTGCGCACTCAGTTTGAGGCCTTCAAGTAGAAGGATGGCCTACAAAGATTAGGCATAAAGCAACCATATCCTACAGAGTGGAAGGAGGTTCCATTTCCTCCTAAATATAAGCTCCCAACCATCATGCTGTTTGATGGCGGCACTTCTCCAAGTCAGTACATTAATCACTTTGAAGTGATGACTGATCAATTACAGCTAAATGATGCTCTCCTTACCAGAGTGTTCGTCGGTTGTTTAGCTGGCGCAGCATACGACTGGTATCGTAGCCTGCCTGATTGCTGCATCACTTCTTTTGCTGGTTTCAAGCAAATGTTCTTGGAACGATTCTACGAAGGAGTCAACGACATGACGATGTTTGCCCTCATTAAGATTAAATAGAGGCATAATAAATCCACAGAGAGTTTCATTGAAAGATTCCGCCGAGAGGCACTCAAAATGCCTTTAGGAACTCCATCTGCTGTAATAATAGACACTTACAAATCAAACTTATTGCCTATTATCAGTATGTGGACAGGATCTACACAATTCCAGGATTGGCCTTCTTTCATTGTCAATGGCAAAGCAGCCAAGGTCAATACCGAAAAGTTCAAGCAGTTAGGAGTCCAAATGACTCATCCTAACCAAGATGAACAGTCTACACCCTGGGGTAGTAATCGCCAGAATAATTGCAAGAGTAAAGAAACATTGGCCATCAATCTTAAAGGCAAGGAGTTTCTGGCTGTCAATGTTACTCAGACGGCATACACTCCATCAGCACCACCGCAGAAGACAACTAGTCTAAAAGAAGAGTATTCTTTTGATGAATATGATAATTTAAGCATCTTCGATTGCTTGATCAAAAGCAATAAGCTTCAGCTTCCAGAAACAAAGAGGCCAAAAGAAGTGGATAAAATTGATCACCCTAAATACTGTGTTTATCACAGATTTATAGGGCATCCAACCAGAGTATGTTATGTGCTCAAGGGTAAAATCCAAGAGTTGGTCAACTCTGGAGCAATTACTCTGTAATAGGACGAGAAAACGGTGACTGCTAATGTGATTTCTCTACAATTCGGTGATTTTCTACCACAACTTATGCAAGATGGTGTTGTCCCTATTCCAAGGACTACTCTTGAGATCGTGAATCTCCCACCTCCACAAAATGAAGGTCTTGTTCCGCTGTCAACTGACAGAGGAGAGATTATGTGGATTCACCCAGATCTGGTAGCAGAATTTGAAATGCCTTCCTCTTCTAAGCAAAAGAAGCATTCCAGATCTAAATCCAAGAACTGCAATATGGTATCCTTTGAACCAGTAACAGAAAAAAAAATTCTAATGGGCACTAGATCAGGAAAACCCTATCTTCGGGAGTATTCCGAAAATCAAGAGAACCATGCTCCGTCTTCTGATGTTCCTCCTTCATCATCTTCTCCTGTTGAGAATACACCATCCATATCCTTGTCGGTGGTCGAACCATCTCCTCCTAAACCAATATCAGCAGACAAGGGGAAGCAACATGTTCGCTTTGACAAAGCACTAAAGAAGTCCTCATCTCTTGGACTTGAAAAGCCTTACAATTTTGACATATTTGCTCAATTGGCCAATACTCCAGCAAGATTGTCAATCTTTGAACTCTTATGTCTCTCAAAAGAGACTCGAGAGACATTAAGTGAAGTCTTGATGCAGGCTGACGCTTGTCTTAATCTTCTCAAAAAGCTTAAAAAGGAACCAGTCAGCTGTGCACATTGTCATAGTATATTTGAATTAATGCCCAACATCACTTTTATACAAGATGACATGTTGTTAGAAGACAATCATCATGATCGTCCTCTCTATTTCACGGGATATGTGGACACCATGAAAGTCGATCGCATTCTGATCGACCTAGGGTCCGCACTTAGCTTTATACCAAAGTCTTTACTGGATGCTTTGAAAATCCCAGTGCATAACCATTCTACAACTATCACTACCATCCTAGGGTTTAATCAAGGAAGAAGTGAACTTTTGGGGAAGATACGCCTAAAACTTCAAATTGACAATCTTCGTACAAAGGTAACTTTCTATGTTATTGACAATCATGGCTCATACAACGCTTTGTTGGGAAGGTCATTCCTCCATTAACACAATATTGCACCCTCTGCGCTCCACCAATGTTTTAAATATGTGGATGGTAATAGAGAAGTCCAATAAGAGGTTGCAGATCTGAATCCTTTCAAAGGAGTTGAAGCATATTGCAACGATTCTCGTATATACAAGGAGGAATTCATGAAGGTGGTATTAGCAATGGACACAGATGAAGAACAGAAGAATGTGCCAAATGATACCCTGGTGATTCCCGTCAAAGGATGCACCTTATGTCCTCAGTCTAAGGGTGATAGTCAAGAACAAAGAGAGCTCACCTCTTCTGAGCCGCTTGTAATCGATCTTCGTCGCAAGAAGCTCCCTCCTCCTTCTCATTCTTCTTCTTTCCCTCTTTTCATCAATCTGACTAAGCCTGCTAAGGCTAAAGTTCCTATTGTAAATGATGGTGTAAAAATTAATAAAGCATCTCCTTTGCAGTATACTGATGTCTTTTTCTATACTCAGTGTTATTTGGATATGCTAGATAACTTTAAACCACTTACAATAGAAGTCGTATCATCTCTGCGAAATGTAGTATCATTGTATTCAATACAAGAGTCGTACTTCTTAGTACCGTCTCGAAAGAAAGATGAAAAGCCTATATTCTTCAACAAAAGAGAGGAACCAAAAATTGTGCTCTATAATGATAATAGAGATGATACAGGAAGGCTAAAATTACGTCGCTATAGTCCACAATCCAAAGCCATCATCCGTAAAATGGGCTATGATTTCAGAACAGGCCTCAACAATGGTAAAGGAAGGCGGACTCCCCTTCGTATTGTTGTTCCAAAAGAAAAATCACAATAATACCACAATAAATCGAAGCAGGGCTTAGGTTATGCTTCACCTCTTCCGACTCCAGAACCTTCTGAATCTGATGAAGAAGAACGATCTAATTCTTCTGATTCTATCTCGTGGGATTCCGATACCAGCATTGGTCATATTTATCAGATAACAGTATCTTCTAACATGGTGTCCACCGAATTCTCGGAAGAAAATGAAGATGATATTGAAAAAGCTCCTGAAGTGGACCCTTGGGCACAAATGATGGACAATCAATAGAAACTTTATTTCAAACAACGAGAACCACCTACTGAAGATCGACTTGTCCAAATCGATATTGGAGAAGAGGGTGTATCACGACCAATCTTCATTAGCAAAAATCTCCCAGATGATGATAAACAAGAATTAATTCATCTTATTCGTGAATATATTAATGTCTTTGCCTGGAGTTACGAAGATATGCCGAGATTATATCCTCAAATTGCAACTCACAAGCTTAACATTCTGCCGAATGCCAAGCCGGTCAAACAACAACAACGGCGATTCAAGCCTGAAATGATGGATATAATTGATGATGAAGTCAAAAAGCTTATAGCTTGCGGTTTTATCAGAGAAGAACAGCATCCTGACTGGGTAGCCAACGTTGTACCAGTTCTGAAGAAGACCAAAAAAGTTCGAGTTTGCATAGACATTCGGGATCTCAATGATGCTTGCCCTAAATACGGGTTCCCTCTTCCAATTACTGATGTCATGATCGACAATATATATGGATTCGAACGAATTTCTTTCAGGGATGGGTTTTCTTGATATAAATAAATTCGGATGAATCCTGAAGATGAGAAACATACTTCATTTCATACTCCTCGGGGTGTGTACTGTTATACGGTCATGCCGTTTGGTCTTAAGAATACAGGTGCAACTTACTAGCGGGCTATGAGTACCATCTTTCGAGATCATCTGCGAAAAACTGTCGAATGTTATGTTGACGATATTGTTGTTAAAAGTCATCTCAAGGAAGATCGCATTCAAGATTTAAGAACTATCTTCAATCTAATGCGCCAGCATCAACTTAAAATGAACCCCACCAAGTGTTTCTTGGGTGTCTCTAGTGGCAAATTTTTCGGCTTCGTCATTACCTCTAAGGGTATACACGTTGATCCCGAAAAGATCAAAGCCATTCAAGAGATGCGTCCTCCATGCAACCTAAAAGAGCTCGAGGATTCCAAGGTCGACTTGCATACATCAGATGGTTCATTTCGAATTTATCTGGACGTTGCAGACCATTTATCCAATTAATGAAGAAAGGTGTATCTTTCGTTTGGACAGAAGAATGTCAACGAGCATTTGACGACATAAAGCGGTATTTAATGAGTCCACCGGTTCTTGTACCACCAATCTCAGGAATACCTTTCTTAATGTATGTTCGGGCAATGGATCATTCGTTGGGAGCTTTGCTGGCTCAAAAGAACAAAGAAGGTCATGAACAAGCCATCTATTACCTTAGTCGAACAATGATTGGAGCTGAACATCGTTATAGTCTGGTGGAGAAAGAATGTTTAGCCCTAATGTTTGCCGTTCAGAAGACAAGATATTACATCATAGGCCAAACTATTCATGTTATATCTCGAGTCAATCCTCTTCGGGTCTTAATAAAGAAGTCAAGTACACTCAATTCTAGGCTTGCCACATGGGCCATATTATTAGCACAATATATAGTTTATGTTCCTCAAAAGTCTATGAAAGGCCAAGCACTTGCCGACATCTTAGCAGCTCATCCTGTCCCTAAGACATCTAAACTCTATGATGAGATTCCGGACGAAACATTCGAATCAAATATGATCTCAGAAGAATTTTCTACCTGGAGGTTGTTCTTTGATGGAGCTTCTAGAATTGGACCTGGAGGTACCCTTGTGGCTGGAGTAGGATTTGTTCTTGTTTTACCCGATAGATTAACTATTCAAAGGGCCTATTCTTTAGACGAATCATGCTCTAACAATGTGGCAGAATACAATGCCTTGCTCATTGGACTCCAATTGGCTAAACAACTGGGTGTTGAATACGTCGAAGTATATGGCGACTCTAAGCTGATTGTTAATCAGGTTAGAGACATATATGAAGTTCGACATCAAGATTTAGTACCATACCATGAAGCAGCAACCAGGATAGCTTCTTTGTTCAAATGATTTTTCATCGAACATGTACGACGGGCATGCAATACAAAAGCTGATGCCTTAGCTAACCTAGGTGCGGTATTGGCAGTTCCAATCAAAAGACAACAGATGGTTGTTATCTCTAATAGAGAACTATTTTGTGTTGAAAATAATTACAACATTGAATTCAGCAACCTAACTGAGGTCAATGATATTAGCAAGGACTGGAGAGAACCTTTTATTGATTTTGCAGTGCATGATATCTTGCCAGAAGATCCTAAAGAAGCTACAAGTATCCGTCGTCGATCGCTTCGATTCTATTATAATCATACTACTAAAACACTCTATCGAAGAACTTTTAATGGATTGCTTTTAAGATGTCTCGCTAGTGACGAAGCAAAGCAGATATTGCGTGAAGCTCATGATGGCGTTTGTGGAGCACATCAACCAGGTCCTAAATTACAGGATCGTATCCGACGTATGGGTTACTACTGGCCCTCTATGGTATTAGATGCTATTGACTATGCAAGAAAAAGTCGTGCATGTCAGATTCATGCAGATTTCATTCACCAACCATCGGAATTTCTTTATCCAACTGCTACCTCATGGCATTTTGAAGCTTGGGACATGGATATAATTGGCCCTATCAATCCTCCTTCATCTAAAGGATATCGGTTCATCTTAGCTATAACCGATTATTTCTCCAAGTGGGCAGAAGCTATACCTTTGGCTGAAGTAAAAACTAGCAGTGTCATCAACTTCATCAAACATCATGTGATATACAGGTTTGGGGTCCCTCGCCGAATCATCCATGATAATGGACCGCAATTTATCAGCCAAAAGTTTAATAGGTTCTGTGATGACAACAGAATCAATAATGTTGTCTCAAAGGCCTATAATCCTGCAGCTAACGGCTTAGCTGAAGCATTCAACAAGACCATTATCAAACTCCTTAAAAAGTTTGTCTCTATCAACAAACGTAATTGGATGATAAACTTGGAGAATGTTTATGGACATATCGCACTATTGTCCGTAATCCTACAGGTTGTACACATTTTTCCCTAGTATATGGATGTGAAGCTGTCCTACCCCTGGAAATTCAAATTCCATCATTGAGGATCGCTATTGCTAACGAACTTACTACAGAAAACAATGATCGTCTTCAGCTTCAAGAGTTGGAGGCGCTCGACGAGAAAAGGTTACTGGCTCAACAACATATTGAACTTTATCAAGCCCAGATCTCAAAAGCTTTCAATCGCAAAGTCAAAGCACGGACATTTCAAGAAGGCGAGTTGGTTCTTACAGTCAGATGTCCTATGACTATGACACATATGAGCAAAGGCAAGTTTGAGGCAAAGTGGGAAGGACCGTATGTGGTAAATAAAGTCTTCTCCAATGGAGCCTATCAATTAACGGATATGGAGGGCAGAGTTGCTATGATGCCTATCAATGGCAAATTTCTCAAGAAATATTATGTATAAAAGCAAAATATTCCAAAGACATGATGTATATAAAAGTTTATTTTATTCGAAGGCAGAATGGAATTACATGATATTAAGGACGGAGAGGGGGCCCCGATCCTTCATGATTAAATACATAATTTGCCAATTGTTCAAACGCCTCTTTGTCTGAACTCACAAAAAACTTACAAATAGCCATCCTCAATGTCTTTTCTTCGACAGTCTTCCCAGGTTCCACTAACTTGGAGATCAAATCATGTCCTGGTGCAGAAGAAACAGTTGAGCCTTCGCCCCTTTGTTTTCGAGAAGGCACGGGAGGCTCAATAGGGGGCGTTTCGATTTCTTCTTCGATCTTCGGAGCAAGTAAATCTTTGGAAGACATTTTCGTACAGAAAGGAAAGAGATTGTCAATATCTACAAAAGTTTTATTCTATTTATAGGCAAAACAAATAGATAATCAGCCTCGAGAACTGATGCAACTTTTGGAAAGAAGCACAACTGTCCGTTCATTTATAACTGTTCATTCATTTATAACTGACCATTCATTGTCCCTTCTCTGAAGCTGACATGACTATTCACTCATTTATTCTTTTCTTCGAGAGTTTGAACGACCAATCATTCATTCAATATCTCTCCCTTAAAAATCGAAGTGACTGATTACTCATTCATTTATCATAATGAGAATCCATGTCTCTGAATTCCAAATAGCCACGTCAAATAACTTGCCATATTCGCATTCTCTCCACATTCTGTTATCTATGTCAGCGTATCAAAATTGAATTATAAAAAGGAGAATAATGAGACAATCATTTCTTTATTCCTTTTTTAAAAAGCATAGATACATCTTGATGAAAATCTATTATATCTCTAATTTTCATTCTAATGAAGGTCTATTACATCTTTGGATCTTTTCATTGACAATGAAGGTCTATTACATCTTTGGATCTTCTTATTTATGTCGATTCCTTGTCGTTTCAACTCGAAGCAGCGAGTCAGACAATGGAATCAACTCTGGTCTTCTCTCTCAGAAAGACGAGAGGAGAACCTCAGAGTGCAGCAGCCCAAAGATGAGCTACTGTCAATGCAACTGGTGGAGAGAAGACGACCCGCCAGGGAAACTAGGAACGTAATCACCCTTATGATACAATTTCTAGTTATGCGTCTCCACCATCCAACTCTCATGTGTATAGGCTCTTCCTACCATCTGAGGAAGACCCTTCTTAAACATGAAGAGTCCTGAGCTGTCTGATTTGAGTGTCAGAACCACATAAGCTATCTGATGTGAGTGTCAGAAGAATGCCCTCTGCAACATCCAAATCACCAATACCAGTCCTGAAGAAGCTTGCTAGTCGAATCCCTGCAAATATTAACAAAACAGGAAAAATTAGCAGAATCTATCAGCAGTGCGCGCCTATCAACAGGCACATTTTTAGCAGTGTACGCTTGTCAATAGGCGCATAACAGTAGACTGCGCCTATCAACAGGCGCATATCAGCACTATACGCTGATCAAACTGGCGTATTCCAACAAAGTGTGCTGATCAACAGGCGCACATCAAAAACGCTCGCCGATCAATAGGCGAATATATCCACAGTGCAAGTTGATCACACTGGCGTATGTCAATAATACAAAGTGCTGGATCACAATGTGCACCTATTCTCAGAAATAGTTAGCGCATATCAACAGTGTCTACAACATGCAGATCAATACTTATCTTCAAAAGTGGTGCAAAAGAAGAATATTCATACCATTGATTATTCTTCGAGACTTACCAATTTTTGAAGGTACAGCATGCAAACGAATAACGTTGGGATGAAGTGGTGTAAGTGAACTAATGAATAGTAAGACCTTGTGAGAGGCCATTTGTTTTGAGAAAGTATGAATAACTCTTTTGTTTCTGGTTGTCCTTTTTAAAGAAGGAAAGACGAAAATGGGCACGTCATTCTAGGAGTCTATTTCTGGAAAGAACTAAAAATGGGCATCTAAAACCGTGTGAAGACTGCCATGTGTCTCTTAAAAGAAACAGTAAACAAAGAATTAGCCAAAAGAATGCGTCCACGTGCGCCATTCGAAGTCACAGTCACACAACATATCAGAAATGTTAGATTTTATTTGCATAAAGATAGGTGGACCCCTACAGACAAAGACACAAGAAAAGAGAACATATTTTTTTTGGCACGCTCAAACATTATTTCTTGTACTTGCCTTCATCAGGCTGACGAAGGGCAGCGTCCAATTATTGTATATTACGGATCCCCGAGTGACGCATCAGATTAAGGAACCCCTCTGCATCACCACGTCCTTCGGAGGATGGCCCACCATTCATGTGATTGAAGATTGTCGAGTCTAGACCAAAATAGTCTAAAAAGTTCGTCGCTCTCAGCGATGGGACAGCCTCTAACAGATAAGTTATAGGCGCAACATCATGTCCCGCTTCAGGGGACTTGATTGTAGTGTCAGCATTTGTCTCCATCTCTTTCTTCTTGGGGGCCATTGAAGAATAGAAGTGAAGAATAAAGCACAAAGATCAACTACTACATATATATCAACAAATTGACTCTTCGTATTCCTCATGGGAAACCAAAAATCATCAATGAAACTCGGGAAGACGAAGAAGAGGTTTTGTGTTTTCAAGAAAGATATTTAATTATGATGACTGGTTGTTGACTAGTGCAACTTGACTCAGTCAAAAATTTTATAAATTCAAAGTATTTTAAAACTTTGAAACATTTTTTAAGTTTTAAAAATATTGAAGGGGGCTTGTAGGGCCTAAAAATCAAGTTGCGCCCTAAACATACTAATTAGTGATCAAGTTGCACCCCAAAAATCAAGTTGGGCCATTGATATGAAGCTCAGATAAAAGACTGCGCCGTTGAACAGGTTGTGCCACATATCAGACTGCATCCAGTCTTATTGCGCCAAAATCTACGTGGCATCTGACACTTAATGGCCGTCATTACCTGACAACACTGACAACTGACAAATACAATGAACGAGGAAAATCTCTTCGAATCCCGTGAATTGTGCCGCTCAAGGAGAGTTGGTTGACAGCTGTCCTGTACACTTCATAAGTTGCGCCTAGGCGCAATCCAGACAAAATCTTTAGTTGCGCCTAGGCGCAATCTGAATGATTCTACTCAGGAGCTGCCACGTGTCTAGGTGCGGCTCATTCAGGCGCAGTTGACCGAAGCTCGCGCAACCTAATGAAGTTAAGACAACTTACATTCTAAGACAGGATGACGTGGTGCATATGCCACTAATCTCTCAAGACGTATCTACTATCCTGTACACGACCTCGTGCATCTCAATCATATGATGCCACGCGTATAAATACAGTTAGTACACGACTTAACAACTGAATGAAAGTTGATGCAACAGGAGGTTGGCGCAACCCAATGTGACATAATCCAGCCTCGTGCACATCGGAATAACTGCTAAAACAGTTATTTCTTGAACTCTATAGGTAGAGTTTCCAATCATTGTGAAATCATCAGAAACATACGCACAGAGATCAAGAACTCTTGCAAAATTGCTGCTGCATTCTCCAGAGGCTACAGTCTTCAAGTTCACATAGTCCAAGGGATAAAGTGATCATCTTCTGATCAGATTCCTACAGTTGTACTACCCCAGAATTTATTGTACTTTGTACTATTCTTTTTCAAGTTTGGAATAAACTTTTTATTTTTGCAAACAACTATGGTTTATGCTTTACTTTCATCGATAAATGGTCGGAGACAAAGTTCTATTCAGGAGAAGGGTTACAACCCCGGTCCTTGTTTGGTTTACGGGTTGTGACTTGGCTTCCGGAATGGTTCCTAAGTTATCCTATCATTTGTCGTCCTATTTAGTACTCACATGTTCTACATGATCCTTATGCTGCACAATAATTAGAGACTAAGTTCTGTTCAAGAGAAGGGTTACAACCCCGGTCCTTGTTTGGTTTAAGGGTTGTAACTTGACTTCCGAATTAGTTCCTAAGTCCACTTATCATTGTCTTTCTATATAATTCTAACATGCCCACATGTTCAATTATCTCACAAGCTATACATGACTCCCTATGTCGTGTCACCATGCTCTTTTGACCCGACTATCTTAGAAGTTCCCATGTTCAATTGTTTTTACACATTCTCAAGCTTATCTTTACTTAACATGTCTACACTTCACATTATGTCGCATGATAATTACTTTTTCTCCAAGATGCTTACTTATTGTCTTCCTATGTTCGGGATAAGTGCATTGATAGTGCACAAGTCTCGATCTGCTCTTACTCATTTGTATCTCTAATTATTGATGTTAGTGATTGCTGGTTTTAGTTCATAGTTTGTCTTTCTTTGTGGAACTTGCTATTGGGGGTCTGACCCCACTGGTTCTATTTGGCCAGATCGGATAGAGAAGCCCAGAGGATCTTTCGTACCATCTACTCGACGATGAACATCCAGAGCACCAGAGTACCTGAGTAGGTTTCTTGTTTCATTCTCCCACTTGATATGTATATTATTCTTTTGTGGCGTTTAGTCTCCGAGCACGTGTTTAGCTCGTGTTTTCGCCTTTGACCTTTAGCCTACGGGCACAAACATGATGTGCGTATTCTAGACTGCAGCTAGAGCTTTTCATGTATGACTAATACTCTTGCTAGTTTCTCCATCTTGTACTACTAGCTTCATGATCATCCATGTATATATGGTTTGGAACGCTTTACTATTCTATGTCTGATGATCATACTTCTTGCACTTGTATAATTGCCTGTGATTGAGATACCTAGGATTGCTTGACCTAGGATCGACTGTTGGCTTGTAGAAGTAACCCCCATGTCTTGACAGCTTATTCGCGATTTCAGAGTACTGGCGTACTTTGGTATTACGTAGCTGGTCTTGTCCGTCCCCATTTGCGAGTATTCTGGTTCTGGGACGTGATACGATTTTAGTGGTGGCCTATGCAGGTCTGATTTTCAGATATGTGGGGTTTACTGATGTTTAGTTACCTCAGTCATGATTATCTTTATTAATAGCCTTCGTATTATTCTCTACCCCCGATCCTTTGACCTGATATCTGCCTTGATCATTGACCTCTTCTGTTCCCTCGATTTGATCCTTGTGTCCTTTAACTTTCAGGAACACGATTCCTAATCCTTTCGATTACCTTGTTTAGGTTCTTCCAATGGCAGGTCAGCAATCTTCTATTAGGCCAGTTATGGAGGATCAGTCTGAGTATTCAGGTGCAGAGTCAAAAGTTAACTCGAGGGAAGAGATGTCAGTCCATCTCGATCATCCCGCTGTGCCCGTACAACCTGCAGTTCGAGCGAAGGTAGTTCCAGGTCAGCCCGATGTACCTGCACTCATAGGGATCATCAAAGAAATGATGGAGTTACAACAACGACGAGATCTCGTTCTCCAGCAGAGTATCCAGATGTTGATAGACCGTAGTGTGCAAGGAATACCCGAGGAACTTTGAGCTGAGGACTTACAGCTAGAGGAAGCACAGATTGGAGCCAGACAGTACCAGTCATCTGGTCATTCAGCATATCGAGCTCGACCTACCGTAGAGACAGTACGAGAGCACGAGCTTATAGCCAGGAAAACCACATCCAAAACTGCGGGTCGTTAGAGGTACCATTCACCCGTATCTGGCTTTTCACCCGACGTCCATCACAAGTACCAGCAGACCAACTTCCATACCAGCACCAGGAGTTACCGACCGTATGTTCCTTCTGTGGAAGGGAACGGTACACTCATCTCACTTGTCGGAGGGCTAACCTTCTATGTTTAGCGTACGGATCCCCAGACCACATGATAGGGATTTATCCCCAGAGGAGTTCAGCTGGATCTTCATCTTTTCGTCCTTCCAACCAGCAGACACCAACGCCAGTTCAGCAGAGGCAAGCTCAGAGGCCTTCATCGACACAATCTCGTACATTTCATCAGGAGAGGCCTCAGCAATATAGGCAGGCCCGGGCTCAGAGGCAGCAAGACCAGTAGCAGTATCAAGTAGAACAAGTAGCATGTACCTATTGTGGCAAGTTAGGGCATCACAGATCTGTTTGTCGGACGGCCAATAGGCGATGCTTCCACTGTGGAGTGGAGGATCATTCAATTAGCACTTGCCCATATCTGACATCTCGAGGACGACCATCTACACCAGATATACCGCCATCCTTTCAATCACCTCCGTCATCACCTCTAATAGTGGATGAGCAGCTAGGGCCAATACTAGATGTTCAACCATTGGCACAGTACCCACCGCCATCGCGAGCTCAGAGGATCAGGCAGCTCAGAGCACATTTGAATGTGCAGTAGCAGGAGAAGCCCTAGTATCTGCATAAGGGTAATACCTTGGGAACCACAGGTACGATCTTCATGGATTTCTTTCAGTTACAACCTCAGGGTTGTGTTTTAGTAGCAGGCCAGGTAGTGGCGGTATATCTTGGCTTCTTGCAGGCGACCTTGTATTCTATCCACGTAAGGAGTACAATGGCCATCTTGACTTATTCAGTGAGTGAAGGCGAGTTTCTCGTCCCAACTCTTCTATCTTTGTAGTCGAGGCATGTGTTAAATTCTTTGGTATCGACTACAACGATACGTCCTGGGTAGTGCCATGTCTTAGACTAAGTCATTGGTACCGACTTACTTTGAGACTTGACCTTTATCCATTTTGGAGTCAGCGTAGACCAGCAAGGATGTTGGTCCCTACTCAACTGACTCAGGAGACCTATTTATTCATATGCCTCCAATCCTTCTTGATTATGGTTGTGTTATTACTTACGCATTTATTTACATTACAGTTGCCTTCATTTACTTATATGCCATGCTTCATTTTATTGAGATGATTTTGTTTTCTTGATATTTTGTTTTTGGTTATCTTGCTCGACTAGCTTTAGGAAATTTCGAGGACGGAATTTTTCTAAAGATGGGAGAGATGTGAGACCCCGTCTCACTATATCGGTATTTATATACCGGTATGTATTTTGAGCCGTATTTCGTAATTCTTGGTTTTCGAAATATTTTAAAAATTTTCCAAGGTATAAATTTATTTTGATTTGGTTTGATTCAAACTAGATTGCTTTGTTTGGTTTGGGTTGGTTTTACATGAAAAAGGATTTTGTATAAAAAAACCCATCCCTCTCTCTCTCTCCTCCATTCACTTTTCATTTTCTTCTTCCTTCCATTTTCTTCTCCAACCTAAGGCAAGTACATCTTGCCAAATTTGGACAAATGTGATTTTAGTTGTTCCATTCTCTTTATTGCTACATTCTAAAACATTTTAGTTCTTGGTATTTTGGATTTTGGAGGATAACTTCTTGTAGATCTAAGTTTATGTCATTTTTGGATTTCTTGGATTTTGATCTATCAAACTTTATTTTTTTCAAGTTTTGATTGTTCCATGTCATTTTTGGATTTCTTGGGTTTTGATCTACCCCATTTTGACTTTTAAAAGTCCTAATTTGGAGTTATTTTGACCAAGTTATGGACATTTGAAGTTCTTGGGTTCCTTGGAGTTCATCATCGGCCAAGTGAGGAAGAAGAACAGTGTTTGCACACTATTGAGTGCAAACTGCTGTGGGTGCATAGGCCTTTCATTTTTGTGCATGCTATGTGCCCACAAACAGTGTGGGCGCATAAGCTTTGGGCGCATAAGCTTTAGGTGCACAGCCTTTGGGCGCAGAGCCTTTGGGCACAGAGCTTCCTTTAGGCGCATAGTGTTTTCTTTGGGCGCATAGTATTTCCTTTGGGCGCATAGTCTCCTTTTGGGCGCATAGTGTTTCCTTTGGGCGCATAGTCTCCTTTGGGCGCATAATGTCCCTTAGACTCATAGTGTTTGTGTGGGCGCATAACATTTTATGTGGGCTTATAGTGTTTTGTGTTGGCTCATAGTATTTGTGTGGGCGTATAACATTTTATGTGGGCTCATAGTGTTTTGTGTGGGCTCATAGTGTTTGTGTGGGCGCGTAACATTTTATGTGGGCTCATAGTGTTTTGTGTGGGCTCATTGTGTTTGTGTGGGCGCATAACATTTTATGGGTACTGATAGTCTTCATGGGTGCTCATAGTCTTCATGGGTACTCATAGTCTCCATGGGTGCTCATAGCCTCCATGTGTGCTCATAGCCTCCATGTGTGCGCATAACCCCCTGGTGTGGGCGCATGACCTCATGTACTTAGTCGTACACTTCCATGTTTTCTAATCCGTCTAGGTTGCACCCCTCTAGACCTATCATGACCTATTTTGTTTATTGGTATATTTCATGTTTTCCTGCAGGTTCCTTGGGCTTTGACACGATCTTAGTACTACTGACTTGGCTATTTGGGGCGATAATTCTTACGCACCGGTACGGCACAGAATTCCCATGTGCCGGTGCAGTAGCCGTTTCACTATTTCACTATTTTGCCCGTTTAAATTATTTTGTAGCCAGAGTCTGGCAAACCTCAAAACATGAAAGTTTTATATCTTTGTCTTGGCTTCAAGAATCTTCTTGTCTCACTTTAACTGGAGATTTTCTTGTGATTTGATAGTTTAATTCTGCAGAAAATTGTATTTGATTTTCTTAGCATGCTTTCTGTACTCGGCCTAAATTGCGACGACCTATCTTAAATAGCACGACAATTTCTTATCAAGGTTAGAAGATTTTGCATGATTAGAGAATAATTGTACACCCTTATACACTCAAACATTAGCACAGATTCAATGATTGTTTCGTGCCAAGTAGTTACTATCTCCATTCCTTCTCATATGTTATGATAAGCCTTTCGTCAAGATCTTTCTACATGATATCTTACGCCTATGATTTGCTTAACTAGATAGTGGCCCGTTGTGGTGCACTTATGATTTATGTCTCCTTTTCTTGCTTAACACGATAGTGACCCAATGTGGTGCACTCAAGTCACATGTCACTTCTTTGCTTAACATGATTGTGGTCCGTCGTGGCGCACCCCTAACAAGTATTCTTAACATGATAGTGACCCGTCGTGGTGCACTCCAGATAAGTAATATGACATGACATGAACCATGAATGCTGTTACGACGGCTTTATTGGCTTACAAGTAATGAATGATTTGGACACTGTTGGTGTTTCTCTTAAGTGTGTTTGTACAAGCTACAAGTTTTGTATTGCATCATGTCTGAGGCATGGATTCCGGATGACTACGGTCAGGGATTCATACTGAATCTGGCTAGGATTAATGACTAGATTGATCAAGTAGTTCATGAAGAGACTTTTCCAGTTACCTGTTGCCCGTTTGATCCCGGCCTTATATATATACATGGGATTTGGAGCTATCTGTCATGATGAGCACATTTTCAGCTCACTCTCGAGTGGGGCACCTCCTTAGGACACATGTATCTTACTGCAGTGTGTCTGCTATACTTGTTTTCTTTTGCTGGGGTCACTCCGGTAGCAGCAGGCGGGTAACTGGACTTGGAAATCTCTTTGCATCTTGTTAGTAACTAGGCTTGTGATAACCCTAGTTAGTTAAAGTATCAAGCCGTACTCATTGCTTGGCCGTGACCGATGGATGGAGTCAGTCCAGTCCAGTCTAGTTTCATCTAGACAGTGTCCGTATGTTTATTTCAGTACACTATGGTTTATGCTTTACCTTCATCGATAAATGGTCGGAGACAAAGTTCTATTCAGGAGAAGGGTTACAACCCCGGTCCTTGTTTGGTTTACGGGTTGTGACTTGGCTTCCGGAATGGTCCTTAAGTTATCCTATCATTTGTCGTCCTATTTAGTACTCACATGTTCTACATGATCCTTATGCTGCACAATAATTAGAGACTAAGTTCTGTTCAGGAGAAGGGTTACAACCCCGGTCCTTGTTTGGTTTAAGGGTTGTAACTTAACTTTCGAATTATTTCCTAAGTCCACTTATCATTGTCTTTCTATATAATTTTACATGCCCACATGTTCAATTATCTCACAAGCTATACATGACTCCCTATGCCGGGTCACCATGCTCTTATGACCCGGCTATCTCACAAGTTCACATGTTTAATTGCTTTTACACATTCTCAAGCTTATGTTTACTTAACATGTCTACACTTTACATTATGTCGCATGATAATTACTTTTTCTCCAAGATGCTTACTTATTGTCTTCCTATGTTCGGGATAAGTGCATTGGTAGTGCACGAGTCTCGATCTGCTCTTACTCATTTGTATATCTAATTGTTGATGTTAGTGATTGCTAGTTTTAGTTTATAGTTTGGCTTCCTTTGTGGTACTTTCTATTGGGGGTCTGACCCCACTGGTTTTGTTTGGCCAAATCAGATAGAGAAGCCCAGAGGATATTTCGCACCATCTACTCGACGGTGACCATCCAGAGCACCAGAGTACCTAAGTGGGTTTCTTGTTTCATTCTTCCACTTGATATGTACATTATTCTTTTGTGGCATTTAGTCTCCGAACACGTGTTTAGCTCGTATTTTCGTCTTTGACCGTTAGCCTATGGGCACAAACATGATGTGCGTATTCTAGACTGCAGCTAGAGCTTTTCATGTATGACTAATACTCTTACTAGTTTCTCCATCTTGTACTACTAGATTCATGATCATCCATGTATATATGGTTTGGGACGCTTTACTATTGTATGTCTGATGATCATACTTCTTGCATTTGTATAATTGCATGTGATTGAGATACCTAGGATTGCTTGACCTAGGATCGACTGTTGGCTTGTAGAAGTAACTCCCATGTCTTGACAGCTAATACGCAATTTCTGAGTATTGGCGTAATTTAGTATTACGTAGCTGGCCTTGTCCGTCCTCACTTGCCAGTATTCTGTTTCCGGGGCGTGACACTAATGCACATCACATATGTGCTCGGTTCTCTATAAATAGAAGGAGTTCTTCTTCCACCAAAGAAAAAAAGAAAAAAAGAGAGGGAACATTGACAATCGACAATCTTCAAAGGAGCAGCGATCTCTATCTACGAAGAGTCGACCACCCTCATCCACCTATCAACCAAAGAACCAACCAACCAACCATCTTCAAGGAATCTTCTCATCTAGATAGCCTCTTGATTAGTGACCCCAGAGTCCCATCAAAGGTGCAAGAGAGCCATAGCAAGCTTGATTCGTCGTCAGACCGTCAACGGAGTAAAGGAGCCGCTGCATTGCTCGATCTTTATCGTCACACTTTTCCAGTAACCACTTCTCCCTGTACTTAGAATATCCTGTTTAGGACTTCCTTCTTTGTACACAGATACCTTATACGTTCAATAAAGCAAAAAAATCGTTCAACCTTTTGTTACGTTGAATAGGCTATGCAATACTTATGAGTGTGTCACTCTTAAATGAGTGGATATCTACTTTGTTCTAAATGGCTCTTAAAGGTGCAGTTCTGAATAGCACTGAGATTGTAATAAAGTTAACATAGAAATAAAGGGCTCCTTTTTTACACATAGAAGATGCAAACAAAAAGAATCACAATAGTGAAAGATTTGTAAGGATTTACAAATATGCATTCAACTTCACAAGCTACCAAATATAGCTAGAAAATACGAAAAGAGACTCGAGAGATGCATGAGACAAAAATTACACCTGATAAGCCCTTAGAAGGATCCAAGAAGAATTTCTTTATCATTTTCTTTGTCTAACAAGTCGTTGCTTTATAAGACAACCTAAATTAACACGTAATCAGCCTATACTAAGAGTCTTATAGGAACCAAAGCCAAAAGAAAATATAAAACATCAAGTTCAAAGGTATTTTTAACAGATATTTGGATGAGAAACCAATTATAACAAAGTTACAAAAAATGTGACAAGTTTTGCAACCCCACCACCTAAAGATCCAACAAAAACCCAATGAAGCATACCACTTCTAGTTTCCACAACAATGCTGTATGAACTATCCGAGTAGTACATTTAGAAGAGAAACTAAACAGAAAGTACTAATACTAGGCAATAGACAAACCAAACTCCAGCATTTGTTCAATTTGTAGTATACCCATCTTTCGTCTTTCACTCTACTCCAGATTTCACGGGTTCAATCAATCAGTTGTAAGGGCAAATTCAAAGAAAAACAATGCTGCACAACGTTCTATATTGCATGAAGGAAAAGATAGAAAAGGAAAATGGTTGAGGCAAAATAAAGTTCATGTTATTGTACAAAATCTATATGATCAGAAAAACCAGTATATTTTCAAAGCCAGAATAGATTCCTTTCCCAAGAGCCCTATTGTTATAATACCTTCCACACTTCAAAAATTTTAGAGGCATAAATAATAATAAAATATAATAGTCTTATCAATTTTATTGTAGTGAAAAATATAGGAGAAAAAGAAAGGGAGATGCACAATATATTCAGTCTAATCTACTCACCCATCATTTTTGGCCAATTGGGAAATCTACTGAAAAGTAGCAAAAGATAAGTATTTCTCATAAAGATCTTATGAGAGGCTCCATAAAAGAACTATGAAAGTTATAGCTACACACCAAAGGAATTTACCTTCGGCCAGTTGATGGTAGGTAGACCTACCTTTTTGTTCATGAAGTTTAAGATCGTGCAACGAAGAAGCACTACAATTTTCCCAATAATAGTCAGCCAAAGAAGTAAGACATGCGATTTGACTATACGAAATTGCATTCATCTCCATCGCATATTTAGCCAAAAAGCGAGAAGGAATGACATTCCCAACTCTGGACATGCCCTCCAGATTAATGTAATCATGTTACAAGTGGCGTACGATTTCTATGCATAAGATAATGGCATTGAACAACTAGTGGCCATACTGATATGTTCAAATTTGGTTTATCCATCTCATCAGAGGCACCATTGAATATGTTCCCTAGGTCAGATAATAAAACCCAAGAATTAAAAACAGAACGTCTGACATCTTCTTTTGATAAAATACCAAAACATTCGTTCTAGCAACCAACTCAAACTGTAAAGAAAATATCTCTAACTAGTACATTCACATTCATTAGCCTCCCAAATATATCTAAACATATTATTTTACTTGACAAACCCTATTTGCTTGTATTTCCTAGAGAATATTCTATATTTGGTTGCCATCAACATACCTCTACTTGTTGAATCTGGCATTCATTAGTGAACACAATCCATAATGAAACTAAAAGCTTTCGGTAAATTTGAACAGAGAATTTGAACAGAGAACAAATATCTTTCCTACATTCATCCTCATAGTTTCTCAAAAACTACCTCATCTGATATATGCAATCTGATGTTAAAGTCAAAATTACTGCACATATTCGATATATTCAAGAAAAATTATATTGATCGGGATCAAATTAGGATATTTTTAAATCCTAAATTAAAATTAGGGGAAAATTAAGGGTTTGGAGTAGGAGTTCACCGGAAGGACTTTCTGTGAGGAGGATGCTTGTGGTTGCTGGAGTCAGAGGCACAGCGTTGTGACTGGAGGCCTTCTCTATTCTCCCCCAAACCTTATAATGCAAAGAGCGGTGAGAGGTAGCACCCAATCGAAACCCTAACCTATTCAAGAGTAACCAATCGAAACCCTAACCTATTCTGCATAATCCTTGAAGAGTGACGAGAGGCAGCACCTCACCATCGCCACCAGGACACCCAAAACCGACGGGACCACCGGACGAAATTGAGGAGGTCCCACCGGCGTAGGAGTCGATCATGGCAGCGAGGGTACGGTAGGAGGTAGGCAGAGCAGAGAAGATTGGGGGGTTTGGTTTATGGTTTACAGCTAGGGTTTTAGGTCTGGTGGCCGAATGAGAGAGCTCTAGGAGATGAGAAGAGCGAGAGGAGGGAGAGAGCTCTAGGAGATAAGAAGGAAAATGAGAGAGAGAAAAAAAAAGGAAGGAGGCTTTTGATTCAAGAGTCGGGTTTGAACGGGCGTTCGAACAGGATTCTAAATTTTTTACCACTTTTTATAACGATTACGTGTAACAATATCATATATTTGTGAACATTATATAACAGTTAGCACTATAAATCGTTATAATAGGCCAAAAATTCTCCAAAACTGTCATATTATGTGGTGTTGCTAAAATTATGTAATGTTTATATATGAACCGTTGTAATAGCTTCTTTTCAATCGTTATAACAGGGTATTTTTCTTTTAGTAATAGTACATGGATGGCCAACTCATTTAGGTACTCGAGCCTTCAAAGATTGTGTGGACTGCTAGTGAAATATATTGGATAGATCACATGTCCACCTGTGAACTGATCAAGATCAAAATAGGTTGATATTTAAACAAATAGAACAGAACCTAGGTAGGACAGAACAAATCAAGTTGGATAGGATAGATGTATTAGATGAATGCAGTAAAACTTAAGATAGGGCTCGACTGAACCAATGTTCAATATCTAAGTAACTGGGCATGCAGTGGATGTCTAGTGTGAATGTGAGTGTATCTGCAGGTGTCAGAGAGTGTCAAAGAGTGAAGGTGTACAACAATAGTGCAAGTGCAATGTGTCAAAAGAATGGGTGTCAAGTGCAATGTGACAGACCATTGCAAGTGAAGTGCAAGTGTAAGTGTCAGGTGCAAGTGAACACAATATGTCACAGAGCAAGTGTGTGTCAAACATAGTATCAGAACATGTGGGTTCGGTGAAGTGAATGGGTGAATAATAATTAAGTGTCAAAACAAGGGTGTACAGATATCTATCAGGGTCTATTATGTCAAGAGTGTGGCAAGAAAGGGTGTCTAAGTGAGTGTGTGAGCAACACTAGTGTGTGCAGAACAAACGAGTGCAAGTGTGGTGTCAACATGTGTGTGTGTGAGCAAGTATTCGGAAATGTGTGCAGCTAGAGTGCAGTAAAGTGTGAGTGTGACAGATATTGTTATCTAATGTGTCAATTTAGAGTGTCCATCAAGTGTCAAGGTGTGTTTACGCAGTATTCAACAAGTATCATAGGGTGCAGTGGTCGACCGCACAGAGGGGGATCTGTGGCTCGTGCCACAGATCGAAACCTCTATTGCTCGAAGCCCCAAGATCCACACTAGTTATCAGTCATGGAGGCTACCCAAAACTATCACTAGCCTTGGAAATTGTGTCGTGTCCAGCGCACACGGACACGACAGTAGCAGGGCAGCTACTGTAGCTATACAGTACACGCGCACATGTCCCTATGTCGGATTATGTAACGCTCCAGTCCCAAAATACGTAGGACCAAGTACGTAGACATGCCAGCTGTATACATACGGAATACATGGACCTCGTATGTATACATAAGCTGTAAATGTAGTAATCCAAGACAACTAAATCTCATCCACAAAGATATATAATAATATAAAAGCAACTTTGAGTTTTGTCAAGTACACAATAGTTGGGCGGAGACAAAGTCCACTACCAACCAAATTAAATATGGAAAAATATACAAGAAAAGAATTAGCAAGCGAGAGCAAGTGACGAATCCAAGAGTAATCATCACGACGGAATAGAGCGCAAGTCATGGCCTTAGCTAGAGCACCTGCAAGAAATCACGAAGACACACACCTGGGAAAAAACCAGGTCCTCAGAGGGACGTAACAAGACACATAATATCATGCCAATAAACTGAATAAATAAGCTCAACAGAAAAGTATGCATGTATAAAGGTTCCTAACCATTCTATGTGGATTTCAATTTAGAAGACAACGTTCTACGCAGGGGCTGTCTCAAGCATGTAATAAAGAGTGGCCAACAAGTAGCGCTCATCCGAGACACTATCGGCCGGGTAACACGTAGCGCTCATCCGAGACACTATCTCCCAAATGTGTAAAATAAAAGTAGCCCCTACGCTAGTAGCTGTCCCCTTCCCCCAATGATACTACACATGCGTCGTCTCCACGACACTGTTTAATCCTTAATAACCGCCAAGTCTTCTACACAATCTATTGGCAGTTATATCCTAACGCATGCGCACGGGGGATCAGCCTACACGCAAGTGACCTCTATATGATACTCACAACTCTCACACATAACTCGTGTATAATCGTGACAAGTTAATGAGACACACTAAATTTGACGGTAGTCCCTTAACTCTAAGCCCAAAAATATAGTAATTTACATTTACATATAATTTAAAAATAAACAACTAAAACATGCATGATATTGAGCAGGAAATTTAAACAGTAAAGGCAAGGTGTCTTGCCTGGTGTTACGCCTGGTATGGTGTGATGATCATGATAATATCCAGATAGTCCAAAGCCATGGTCGATGTACACTGGTCCGAATTCGTAAAGACATAGGAACGTGGATCAGTCAGGATAATTGACGATAGTCGAAAAGAAATTGTGGGGATGGATACGTATACAATTTTTTTAGAAATATTTATATTATCTCTAAACTATGTTTATTTGTAAAAAAAATACGAAGTAATACTTTTACGAAAACACTTGAAATTACTTATGTATAATATTTTAGAATTTATGTTTTACTAGTAAAAATATATTTTGCTAAATATAAAAAGAACTGAAGAAATGGTTAGGCTAAAACTATAGAATTTACCAAAATTTGGATTTATATTTTAATAGTAAAATAATTTATATAAATATTTGAAAATACTAAAAATCATTTATAATTTCTTTTAACTGTCCTTTTTGTTTAAAATATAATAACTTTTAAAATAACTTATATTTTAAATAGCTATAGTTATATAATACAACTAGTAATACTATAAATAAGAAAAATAATAACAATGATAATAATAATAATAATAATAATAATAATAATAATAATAATAATAATAATAATAATAATAATAATATACTAATGATATTACTTAATAACCGGTCCCCTGTCCCCAAACGAAACAGTGAGAGAGAGAGAGGAGAAGAACGAAGAGGGAAAGGGGTTTTTACCTAGGGGTTCGCCGGAGACGGAGCACGGCGGAGCGGCGCTCGTCGGCGCGGCACTCCGGGAAGTCGGCGGCGGAAGATGGCGCGGTGGTCGCACGAAAAAGGGGCGGTCGCGGGGCTTCCGTGGCGGCGCGGCTCCGGCGGATAGGCGGAGGGCGACTAGGCGGAGGTGCGGCGGTCGTGCACGGTGACCGACGGCGAAGGGGAACGGCGCGGCATGGCCCTAGGGTTTCGACGGCCTGCGTCGGTGGTGGTGACGGAAGATGGCTCGTCGTCAGAGCTCTCGGCACGGCGGAAGCTACGGCGGTGGTCCCACACGTGGTGGCGCCGGGGTTGGGCGCGCATCATGCGCGGAGGAGGAGGTCCAGGTCTGGTGGCCGCTGCGTCCTGCGCGCGGAAGAGAGGTTGAGGCGGAGGGGAGCTCCGGCACTGAGGAGCGGTGGTCGCGACAGCCGCTGTCGCCGGCGGAGTTACGTCGGAGCGCTTGGGGGTGGCGTGGCAGCAGGCGGCTTCGAGAGGGGACGCCCAGGGCGGTGCTCGGCGGATCGCCGGTTCTGCGATCGTCGGTACGGAGGGAAGAGATCGGCGGAGATGGACGCTCGCGATCGGGATCCCTACGAAGGTGAGGATTCTCCCCTTTTCCTTATTCTTGTGGTGGCGGGGGTGATGCCGTGGTTTACCTTGGTGGCAGGGGTGACGATGGCAGTGGTTGGCGGCAAGACGGAGACGTGGTGGTTGGGTTGCTGAAGACGACAGGGAGGAGTAGGAGATCGGTTGTATTGTCGGGTGTGTCCGACATGGTGGAGGGGGTGTATTTTGTAATAACTGGAATAAGATTGACACCGACACGGTGCACGCTGGCTTGGGTTGGCACAGACACGATGCTCAAATTTTGGGGAAAAAGTTTGGTTGTGGAAAGAATTATGGAGGAGTACCTACCTATATATAGGATGTGGGAATACCCATTAGGATAAAGATTGGAATTGTTTAAATCCCCATTAAATAATTAGCTATTTAAATCCAAATTCAATTTAAATCCAATTAGAAAATTTAAATTAAATCAATTATCAATCCAAATTCAAATGCAAATCAAATCTAATTAAATTTTAGTTTAAAAAAATCACATGGGATGAATCAAATTGCCAATATTTAACTATTTAAATAAATTCATAAATTTAAATCAAGATTTAAATGTCACAATAATTTTAAAATATTTTTCTAAAATACCAATAATATTAATTTCGAAAATAATAAATAATTTTAATATCTTTTCGAATAATAAAATATTTATATTTAATAATTTCAAAAATAAAATATATAAATTTAATTTAATGTATACCTCATATGCAAGGAATATAAAATGGTTTTCTAAATTACCACAAAAAAATAAATAAATAAATAAAGTAATAAGATTTTGGTCATCTCAATAGACAACTTTAAGCAAAATACAAATACAATAATTATTATATATATTATTTGAACTAAAAATGTTTTTCAAAAATATGTACGATCGCACATATTCGTACTCGACGAGCAAGAAAATAAATTTCGTACGCGACGTACAATACGACTACACGGCGTACAATACCAAATTTTAAATCAGTACCAAAAATTAAAAAAATCAGTAGAAATTTAGGGGTTTTACATCCTACCCAACTTAAAAGAATTTCGTCCTCGAAATTAAGAATTAGGAGGGGTGTGAGAAGACACAAGGAATATCGATTAGGAACAATCAATAACAAAATCATGCCATAAGAAATTGCGATCTAGATCATAGAAAAATAATACGATATGGTCATAATCAATAGGAAGGATAGAGAAGTTCTAGTATAACGCCTTTGTCTTTCTAAAATAGGTGAAGGCGAACGCAATAAGGAGTTCCAAGACGATATTATCGAATACGAGTACGTGATTCAAGGACGACTAAAAATTTCAAAGGAATTGTCAAGACAGTCATGGATAGGACTCTAGAGGGTAAGTTTGGCTATGTCCCCGTCCACGCGGAACGATAGATAAAAGCGAACCAAAGTGCACTCGGTTGATCAAACCATTATGCACCGGTTCTGAGTAGACAATACGTTAGTGGGAGCGACCCAATAAAACATATGTCATGGACAAGCTCGATAAGGAATAAGCTTGCAAAAACTAGGCTACATTAGCATCATTAGTCAAAATGGTAAATACATAGGCACGAGAGATTAAGATTTAAAGAAGGTAGAATGATTCTAAATCATACAGTCGTCCTATAGTCCTTTTGTCCAAGTCCTTGGTTGGCTAGACGGGTTAGGTCCTCTAGATTCTTGGATCTATATAAGCTTGCTAATATAGGTCACTCGGTCAAAGGGGTTGCTAGTTCATAAGGCTAGTTCATAAGGTATTCTACCCAACTTAAAGAATTAAACTAATGGTGTGATAGGTCCAGCAATCAAGATAAAGTGCAAGGTTAAGCATGTAAGGATTTAAGTAGAACAAAAATCATATATCGGGTTGAAAGAATCGAGTCGAGGTCGAGTCTCATCTCAAGTTAAAAAAAAATATATTGGTTTCATGGTAGGGATTAGAGTTCAGTCTTTTTGACCCGAAAGTCGCAATATGAAATTAGAGTACAAGGAGACATGTTTTAGTGGCACGTGATATACCTACATGAAGGTGGGCTCGTGTAGGTCTTGCTTGGGAAATTTGTAGGAAGAAAACGTCTAGTATTGTGCTCCAAATACCCAAGTCACGGTAAAGGACACAAAAAAATTTAAAATAGAAAGTGGGAGTTCATGAGATAATGATTAACGAACCAAATAAATGACCGAGCTAAAGCATGAAATAAAGATAACTTAGATTCTAACAAATCAAGGTAAAATAAATTTGGAGTACAGTTTCTAGAAGAAGAAAAAAATCTCATAGATAAGGGTATGGTCAAAGGAATGATTCCAGTCATTTATAAGTTCAAACAATTAGATGGTCACGGATAAAGATCAAGATTTGAGGGAAGGCGAGTGGGTCAAGATATGTTCATCGGTTTGGTCGATGACTATCTACACTCGAGTATATACGACTATCATGGCAATTAATGAGGAATACTTGTATCCCATTTGCTTGCTTCTTGGTCCTCTACCAATATACGATTTAATCTAAAATTTAAGTTCCTCGAAGTTCTCAATAAAAAATTTCAAGATACTCTGCCACCATTACCAATTATCTTAGACTGTCAATTTTAATTGAAATCTCTAATCAATCTTGAAATAGTCCTTGTATATCACAAAATGAACATACTTTTTACTAAAATTTAAATATCCATAAAAAGGCCTTAAACTTGAAATTTAAATAACTCTATAAATCATAGATCATAGGACGAAATTTGAAATTTAAATTTTCCTTCAAAGTCGATATCTTCCAAAAATTTAAATATTTTTTTTTCTCTTCAAAATTTAATAAACTTATAAATCGTACGCGCAATTTAAAAAAAACTCAAGTTCTCTCACTTCTAAACTTTTATCTCTCTAGTCATCTACAAAATCATAATTTAAACTCTTTAATTAATCTCGAGATAAACTTTATCATATTACCATCCAAACTTAAAGTTAACCGTAAATCAAGTGTCACAATATAAAACTCAAGATATATCCCTAATAAATCATAACTATTTCACAATTTCAAAATTCATAAAAATTTTGTTTTCTCGATCTATCTATCCTCTTGTGTATACCACCTTGTAAAAATAAAATTTCCAACTATCCCTTGGAAGCCGTAATATGCTACTACCCAACTTGGAATTAACTAATCCTAAAAAATCATATTTCTAGGAAAATAATGCCTTTATAACTCAATAAAATCTCAATGCCTATTAGTTGTCAATACAATCCATCTTGCCATGTGTTTAACCTATGGGCATATACTAGTGTAGTCATCTTACTAAACACGAAACTAAGAAATTTACGGTAGAAGGAGTCAAGCAAGATGCAATTCAAGGAGGTCGAATGAGAGTTCGAAATTTGAAGTCAAGAAAGGATGTCAAGCAGGTGGATGAGATTCTAGACTCTAATCCTATATTACAGGCCCGTTCGGTACAATCATGTAACCGAAACGGCAAACTTGACCTGCATGGGCCACCACAAAAACATATAACACCCCAGTCCCAAAATACGTAGGACCAAGTACGTAGACATGCCAGCTGTATACATACGGAATACATGGACCTCGTATGTATACATAAGCTGTAAATGTAGTAATCCAAGACAACTAAATCTCATCCACAAAGATAAATAATAATATAAAAGCAACTTTGAGTTTTGTCAAGTACACAATAGTTGGGCGAAGACAAAGTCCACTACCAACCAAATTAAATATGGAAAAATATACAAGAAAAGAATTAGCAAGCGAGAGCAAGTGACGAATCCAAGAGTAATCATCACGACGGAATAGAGCGCAAGTTATGGCCTTAGCTAGAGCACCTGCAAGAAATCACGAAGACACACACCTGGGGAAAAACCAGGTCCTCAGAGGGACGTAACAAGACACATAATATCATGCCAATAAACTGAATAAATAAGCTCAACAGAAAAGTATGCATGTATAAAGGTTCCTAACCATTCTATGTGGATTTCAATTTAGAGGACAACGTTCTACGCAGGGGCTGTCTCAAGCATGTAATAAAGAGTGGCCAACAAGTAGCGCTCATCCGAGACACTATCGGCCGGGTAACACGTAGCGCTCATCCGAGACACTATCTCCCAAATGTGTAAAATAAAAGTAGCCCCTACGCTAGTAGCTGTCCCCTCCCCCAATGGTACTACACATGCGTCATCTCCACGACACTGTTTAATCCTTAATAACCGCCAAGTCTTCTACATAATCTATTGGCAGTTATATCCTAACGCATGCGCACGGGGGATCATCCTACACGCAAGTAACCTCTATATGATACTCACAACTCTCACACACAACTCGTGTATAATCGTGACAAGTTAATGAGACACTAAATTTGACGGTAGTCCCTTAACTCTAAGCCTAAAAATATAGTAATTTGCATTTACATATAATTTAAAAATAAACAACTAAAACATGCATGATATTGAGCAGGAAATTTAAACAGTAAAGGCAAAGTGTCTTGCCAGGTGTTACGCCTGGTATGGTATGATGATCATGATAATATCCAGATAGTCCAAAGCCATGGTCGATGTACACTGGTCCGAATTCGCAAAGACATAGAAACG
The DNA here is from genome assembly GCA_029216955.1 of Iris pallida. NCBI lineage: Eukaryota > Viridiplantae > Streptophyta > Magnoliopsida > Asparagales > Iridaceae > Iris > Iris pallida. The sequence goes on along the minus strand of JANAVB010006389.1, from coordinate 8,883,839 downwards.
TGGATCAGTCAGGATAATTGACGATAGTCGAAAAGAAATTGTGGGGATGGATACGTATACAATTTTTTTAGAAATATTTATATTATCTCTAAAATATGTTTATTTGTAAAAAAATACGAAGTAATACTTTTACGAAAACACTTGAAATTACTTATGTATAATATTTTAGAATTTATGTTTTACTAGTAAAAAATATATTTTGCTAAATATAAAAAGAACTGAAGAAATGGTTAGGCTAAAACTATAGAATTTACCAAAATTTGGATTTATATTTTAATAGTAAAATAATTTATATAAATATTTGAAAATACTAAAAATCATTTATAATTTCTTTTAACTGTCCTTTTTGTTTAAAATATAATAACTTTCAAAATAACTTATATTTTAAATAGCTATAGTTATATAATACAACTAGTAATACTATAAATAAGAAAAATAATAACAATGATAATAATAATAATAATAATGATAATAATAATAATAATAATAATAATAATAATAATAATAATAATAATAATAATAATAATAATAATAAGAATAAGAATAAGAATAATAATATACTAATGATATTACTTAATAACCGGTCCCCTGTCCCCAAATGAAACAGTGAGAGAGAGAGGAGAAGAACGAAGAGGGAAAGGGGTTTTTACCTAGGGGTTCGCCGGAGACGGAGCACGGCGGAGCGGTGCTCGTCGGCGCGGCACTCCGGGAAGTCGGCAGCGGAAGATGGTGCGGTGGTCGCGCGAAAAAGGGGCGGTCGTGGGGCTTCCGTGGCGGCGCGGCTCCGGCGGATAGGCGGAGGGCGACTGGACGGAGGTGCGGCGGTCGCGCACGGTGATCGACGGCGAAGGGGAACGGCGCGGCATGGCCCTAGGGTTTCGACGGCCTGCGTCGGTGGTGGTGACGGGAGATGGCTCGTCGTCAGAGCTCTCGGCATGGCGGAAGCTACGGCGGTGGTCCCACACGTGGTGGCGCCGGGGTTGGGCGCGCATCATACACGGAGGAGGAGGTCCAGGTCTGGTGGCCGCTGCGTCCTGCGCGCTGAAGAGAGGTTGAGGCGGAGGGGAGCTCCGGCACTGAGGAGCGGTGGTCGCGGCAGCCGCTGTCGCCGGCGGAGTTACGTCGGAGCGCTTGGGGGTGGCGTGGCAGCAGGCGGCTTCGAGAGGGGACGCCCAGGGCGGTGCTCAGCGGATCGCCGGTTCTGCGATCGTCGGTGCGGAGGGAAGAGATCGGCGGAGATGGACGCTCGCGATCGGGATCGCTGCGAAGGTGAGGATTCTCCCCTTTTCCTTGTTCTTGTGGTGGCGGTGGTGATGCCGTGGTTCACCTTGGTGGCAGGGGTGACGATGGCAGTGGTTGGCGGCAAGACGGAGACGTGGTGGTTGGGTTGCTGAAGACGATAGGGAGGAGTAGGAGATCGGTTGTATTGTCGGGTGTGTCCGACATGGTGGAGGGGGTATATTTTGTAATAACTGGAATAAGATTGACACCGACACGGTGCACGCTGGCTTGGGTTGGCACAGACACGATGCTCAAATTTTGGGGAAAAATTTTGGTTGTGGAAAGAATTATGGAGGAGTACCTGCCTATATATAGGATGTAGGAATACCCATTAGGATAAAGATTGGGATTGTTTAAATCCCCATTAAATAATTAGCTACAAATAAATTAAATCCAAATTTAAATCCAAATCCAATCAAAATCCAAATTCAATTTAAATCCAATTAGAAAATTTAAATTAAATCAATTATCAATCCAAATTCAAATGCAAATCAAATCTAATTAAATTTTAGTTTAAAAAAACCACATGGGATGAATCAAATTGCCAATATTTAACTATTTAAATAAATTCATAAATTTAAATCAAGATTTAAATGTCACAATAATTTTAAAATATTTTTCTAAAATACCAATAATATTAATTTCGAAAATAATAAATAATTTTAATATCTTTTCGAATAATAAAATATTTATATTTAATAATTTCGAAAATAAAATATATAAATTTAATTTAATGTACCTCATATGCAAGGAATATAAAATGGTTTTCTAAATTACCACAAAAAAATAAATAAATAAATAAAGTAATGAGATTTCGGTCATCTCAATAGACAACTTTAAGCAAAATACAAATACAATAATTATTATATATATTATTTGAACTAAAAATGTTTTTCAAAAAAATATGTACGCTCGCACATATTCGTACTCGACGAGCAAGAAAATAAATTTCGTACGCGACGTACAATACGACTACACGGCGTACAATACCAAATTTTAAATCAGTACCAAAAATTAAAAAAATCAGTAGAAATTTAGGAGTTTTACAGATTAGACACAACAAAGCACCAAAAAATTGACTCAGTCCTACACCATTACAATCCACACATAATGTCATGACCCGCACCCTAGAGTTAGGGCACGAGACGAGGGTACGTCCAGTCTACGTCGCAGTGTCGGCGGTAGAACGCTATTCTAGGTCATAGTCACATCTAAAACAATATGCTATACTCTCCAGACGGAGGACAACACATAAGGATACTATCTCAATCACAACTCTAAAGATAGATAACAACACGATGAAATAGATAAGATAATCCACAAGAGAGAGAACCAGGAGTGATAGTAAAACAGTTCTATTAAACAAACACAAGATTTCAAATACAACTCTAAGACAAACAATAAAGAAAATGAACAAACTCTAGGTAAATACTCCAAGCTCTACCAGTGTCCTCTAGGCTAACTGTGAACTCCAAGTACCTGTAAAATTTTATCAACGGGTCCAATCAGGACAGGAACGAGCACATGTCTCTCACACAAGTCATAACATGAAGGAAATATGAAACGAGCTATAGAATAATATACATGAACTGCTGTAAAGAAATGTACATGAAGAAAAGAGAGAACTGTAATGAAATATCTATTATAAATAGAGAACTATCAGTGACTAGTGATTTAGAGCACAAGATGGTTATGTAAACAGCTTGGGTTTGCACATGAATAAACTATGGGGTTGCACATGGATACTGTTTGGTGATTGATCACATAACCACTTCTACTCCCCCGTACCCTAATCAATACACAAGAATCTAGACAAGTTATGTTATTGTACATGATTCCACATGAAGCTCACTAGCTGAGTGCACATGGATAACAAACATGAGGGCCTCAGTGAATACGAGAGTACATGATCACATGAGAACACATAATAAATGAAAGCATTGAGTACATGATGTAAGTGAAACGCACATGACATAAGTACCCGATGCTTTCGAGGGGGATAACATCGCATGTAGAGATCCATATAGTATTAATCCGTGATAACATCGTGTCAGCAACAAGTAAACTAGTCTATAACAAGTAAATACGTCCAAACAAGTATGAAATGGTCAGAGAATGTACTCGCCTGGTAATCCAAGCGACTGATAATGTAGATGTCCAACTGTAGTCACAGTGTCCTATTTAGAGCAATCACAAGTCACAAAAGAGTCTAACATAAAATAAGAGTAATCTACAGTGCATTCTAGATAGTTCTAGGTCCTTCTAGGTTAAATTCTAATCAACAAGTCCACTAGGTCAACTAAAGTCAAATTAGAGTCAAACTAAAGTCAACTAGTCAAGTTCTACTTCAATCCGGGTCAAACTAAGTCAATGGTTGACCTATAGTTGACTTTTGGTTAATATAGTCAACCTGGTCAAAGGGGATCAACTCTAGTCTCTAAGTATTAAACTATGAGGTTGTACTAATTCCGAATTACGGACAAGTAAAATAAAAATAAAATAAGAATAAATAACTAATGGTGACATATAGAGAACCATCCACAAGCATTGTCGGATGATAAAACAAATATCACCAACATGTCTAGAAGCATCAAATCAGCTAGGATAGTCTATCCATAAGTCTAATTTGGACACAGGGGCAAAAAGGATAATTTTGGACAAAAATGGTGTCCGTCGTTGGACCTACTTTGTACCGAAAAGCGTGCCAGGGTCAATGGTCTCTAAAGTCGTCAAACTACATGTCTACGGATTCGTTTTGACGAGACGATTCCAACGGTATGTCCAGTTTTGGATTCCGTGGACCCGAACTCAAATTGGTCGGTTGACTCGAATTGTGGGGCCGCTTTGCACCGAAATACGTGCAAGGGCCAACGACGTCAAAACCTAGCAAATTTTATATGAAAACATACTAGAACGATGCCACGAGTCTAGTGGTAGTGTCGGAATTGAATTCCGAGGTCCCGGATTCAAAAACGGAATTCTACAAGTTTGGAATTACGAATTCGGACGGCCAACTTTGGCGTCTAATTCAATCAGCCTAACATGCTCACAATGAGATGATACATAAGGGGTAGGAAGAGGGTCATACCTGCTGTGCACCAAAACTGACGGCGCACGAACCGGAGCTGCGACGGCGGAGATACAAGCCGACGAAGTTGGCTCTACAAAACTGTCCAAAATTAATACAATTTAAACGGTCAACTTGGTGGCCGGTTTTGATCTATCAAACGATCGAATTAACGGGTGAAACTTGACAGGGGCGAAGGGCTACATACCAAGATTGAGACGGAAGAAACAGATCGACGATCCAACGGTCGGATTCCTCGAAAAATACGTACGAAGTTGCTGCAATGAAATGCGAATTCCGGGTTGATTCCACGCGCGCGTCGACGGGATTCCGTGCCAAACGCACGAATCTCCTCGGCGGCGCGTCCCGGAGGACGGTGGCCGCCACGGGGCCTGCCTGGGGGTTCGCCCAGTCATGGGTGGCCGGGCCACGGCGGCGCACGATGGCCCGCTCACGGGCCATGGCTGCTGCTGCTGCCGTTTGCAGCGTTGGCTGCATGCTGGTGCGGGCAGCTGCTGCTATTGTCGCGGCTGCTGCGGCCTGCACACGGTGGCGCGGCCAACGACGGTGGCACGGCAGCGTGTATCGCGGTCCAGCGGGGTGGTTCTGTGGTGGTACGGTTGGTGCTCGGGTGGTGGGATGTGGTGATGGTTTTAATGATGGTGAGGGTGTTTGTGATGATGCTGATAATGAAGATGGTGATAGAGGAGGGAAAGGAGAGGAAGAATAAGGAGGAGTAGGAGAGGAAGCTCTCGGGATGGGGTGGCCGAGCGGGTTGGCCATGGGTGCGGGTTCGGCCACCCATGGGTATGGCTGCGGCTATTGCTCGTGAGGGGAGGAGAGAATAGATATGTAGGGTTCTATATAGCCTATATATATGTGTATATATATATATATATAGCTCTATCTCTCTAACTATATATAGGTATATAATATATACATGGATATATATTACCATAAATAGAATTTAAGTAGCTCCCTACATATGTACCTATATATTCTCATATAATATTATGTATACACATGCAATAAATATAAATACAATCCATAAAATATATTATTTAAATAATCATGACATATTTAGTATATTTAAATATTAAAGTACTAATATAATATACCAACACATGAATATATAATTACAGCAAATAAATACATTTGTATGGTCGTGCTACCTGTCTACATGGGCCGGGGCTTGGTTCGGTCGAGCCGGGTCGGGTCAACACGGACATGATGCGATAAATAGATAAAAATAGGTATTTATGATCATGGATAAATAAGTAGCATGTAGGGACTCAAATAAATGGGACACAAGTGTCGGACGGGTAGTAGGCTTCATGAGGGTTATGTCCACATTTTGGGTTGAGAGGTTTGGGTCGATGTCGGATCCCCAAATTGAATTGGAAGTCAAGTCATAATTCACAGAAAATAATTAATTGGCCTAAATTGACCCCCAAAGTTGTGCGAAGCAAACGGAGTAAGAGGAGGTGTGTCTGAGTGGGACACGAAGGTCATGGATGTAGGGTGTCTCGAGTAGATCATGCATGAGGAGTTGGTTTCGAGAAAACGACTAGTCTTGTGCTCCGAAATTAAAAGACACGACAACGTGCAAATTACGATCAAATAAAAGAGTGGGAAAAGTAATTTATAAATTAAATGGTCTAAATTGACCCGAAGTTACGCGAAGCAAAAAGAGCACAAGGGAACAAGTTTGAGTGGGACATTATATATCAAAATGAAGATAATCTTGTCCACTACAAAACTCAAGAAGAAAGTTTCCAGAGATGGACATCTCTAACGCTCCAAAAATCAAAGGCACGGAGAAGTACAATTAAGAATAAAATAACCACGATGAAATAATTTTATTGAAATAATTCCATCAGAAAATTAAAAAAAATCAACCCGAAAATCAGGGTGCTCACACATAATAAGCTTTCAAAATATATAATTTATATAGAAAATAGAGAACAAAAGTCCTAAGGGGCATTTCATCGAACACTTGAGACACGTATTTGATACTCTTGCGATACGCACCCCAAATGGATTCAAATTCGAACCAAACTTAACCTAATGCTAGGGGGGCCCTAAATGAATGCATCTATGGTGAGAAATCAGGAACCAAATAGGTTTAGAGATCATGACCTATTGAGAGTTAGAATCTCAATGAAAATCCCCTTTGAAAAGATCCCACTCCAAATCCAATAGCCAAATTGCTCCCAATCCTTGCTAGCTAGCCAATATAGACCTCCTCTACACAAGGGAGTGCAATGAAATTGATCTGGATGAATTTGGAGGTAATTTGATGAAAGGAGACAAATTTGGGGAATAACACAAATTAGGGTTATGGTTTGCAAAAAAAGAGGCAAGAGGGGACTATTGTTCACTTATATAGGTGGGAAGGGACCTCTCTTAGCCGGCCATGTAATGGGCTAGGGTTAGGGTTAGGTCCAATTGGTTTTAAGGCCATCTCAAGTTATAAATTCAAGCCTCTTTAGTAAAGGCCCAACTAGATTAGGTTTCCTACAAATATTTTGATCTTAACATAATATCTAGATACTTTAGAACATAGTTAATTAGTTCAAATCTACTAACTAAGCCTCTAGGTTCATGATCAACATCTAGATTAGGATAATTCTAGGGTTAGACCAAAAATAACATTTAGCACATTATTAACTAAATAAAATTCAAAAATAATAATAATTCACAAATTACCAAAATACCCTTAGTCTAAAAAGTGGTAGTAAACTAATCTAATTACATTATCTAGGTCTCCATGGTCATGGTTAGTCTCTAGGCTAAGTAGTTCTAAGGTTTTACTAGCAAATGTCAAAATCACAATACATCAAATTAAATAATATTAAAATAATAAAAATTCACCATTTTATCATTAATATGGTTTAAATCTATTTTTTTATAACTAACATGATCAATTTTACAAAAGTTCAAAATTATCCTTATTTTAGAAAAGTGGTAGTTACATCCATGGACCAGAACTGATCCATAACCAAAGCCTAGAAAGACTCAAGGGTGATGCCTATGGCAGGATGGGAAGGAGGATGACTAAAAGATGGGTCAACAACAAGAGGAGGAGGAGGAGCCTATACAGCTGGAGTAGGAGCTACTCGACGATGCATATGAAGATAAGCATGAGGAGCATATCGAGGACAAGCATCTTAGGTGATATCAAGGTGCTCAAAGATATACATTAGATACATCGCGTATAGAAGGTTTTGCGGTTTCTTGCGCCACCATTCCATAGCGAAGATAATTGTTTTTGGTAAGCTAAAAGGAATCTCAAAGTGGGGATGATATATGGCAGAGAGTTCAAGATAAGTGATTTCATCGGTGGAAGTTTGTTTTAGAATGATAACAGAGAATACCATCCTATGCAAATCATAGAAAAAGTCATTCATATGTTTCGGTTGAAGGCAACCTTTAGGACGGGGATTGGGTTTACATAACGAGTCAGGGAACGAATCTAAAGTCATATTAGCCGAAAATTGAATTTTTGTGATGTCCACAAGTGCTTCCCCATCATTGGGAATATGAAGCATAAGCGCCAAATTCTCAGCATCAAATTCAATTTCTATTCCACCAACTCTAGAATGAATAGTGTCGTTTGTGACTGTAAGATTGCAATAGAACATACGGATTGCATTCATATATATAGGATAACTAGATTGCACCAACTCTTCAAAACCAAAGTATTGAAAACCGATAAATGATTTGGAAACAAGTTAAAATTGATCGGACTTTTCGGACAAATTGTCCGTTCGACAAAATCGACGAACCATTCATTTCAAGCATCTAAGGAGACAAATATGAATTCATCAAAATTGTCACCATCTGACATAGAAGGACTAAAAAGTAAGAAATAAACTTCTTCTTGAACATTAGAAGAAGAAGCTTTCCCAAATTTTCATTTTTTTGGAAGCTTATGAAAACTTTGGAGCCATTGAATCAAAAGTAGCAAAAAAAAGAGATGTACCAAATTGAGCAAGGAATCTGGAAGAGAACTACGAAATCACCCCTAATTCAAGTTTCTAGTCTTAAAGAGGCTTGGAGGAGGTACAGGAGAATTTCTAGGGTTAGGTTTTCGGTGGATGGCTGCCGTTGGGATGAGGAGGAATATGATATTGGTAGGGTTTTACAATGAGTCTCAAACTGTTCAGCTTCTGTTCTGGAAATAGCCTACCTGAGTTCGGCCTGAGTTCGCACAAAGCTCGGTCCAAGCTTGGTTCCTAGGTACCCTGAATAGAATTGGACAATTTTTGATACAGTATCTAACATGTATATAAAATAGTAATTTAAAATATTTAACGAAAAATAATTTATATTAATTAACCATAATGCAAATAATGTATCAAATTTTTCCAGTTAATTGTAGGGACCGGATCCAAGCTAGCGGTATTCCAAAGACACTTGGCACTGTGTAGCTTAGGCATTTATGCCTTGTTGTCAGAAGGGCCCTTTCGGCTTATAACCAAAATACTTTTTACAATTTTATGAATTTAGGTCAAGAAATATAGATTATAAAACTTTAATGTCCAAAATTTCTAATTTTCTTCGTATAAAGTTAAATCAATCTTCTACTAGGGGTTTGGTGAAAATTTTAACTAATTGGCATTCTGTGTCCACATAATCTAGACAAATATCACTTTGTAAAACATGATCTCTAAGAAAATGATGTCTAATATCTATATGCCTAGTGTATGAGTGACAAATAGATTTTTTGTGAGATTTATAGAAGTGTTATCATAGAAAATAGGGATGTGGTTGTAAGATAACTGATAGTCTTCCAAGGTTTGCTTTATCCACAAAATCTGGGCACAATAACGTCTACGGCTAAATATTCAGCATCGGTTGATAATGCAACAGAGTTTTACTTTTTAGAAAACCAGGAGACTAAGAATTTTGTTAGGAAATGACATGTGCCACTGGTTCTTTTACGATCGACCTCCCATCCAGCAAAATCTACTTTCGAATAACCTATCAGGTCAAACGAATCGGTTTTAGATACCATAGGCCGGTTGTTAAAGTTCTTTTAAGGTATTGTAGAATTCGCTTAATGGCGCTCATATGTGATTCCTTAGGACAAGCCTGATATCTTGCACATAGGCATACCAAAAACAAAATATCTAGACGACTAGCAGTTAAATAAAGTAAACTACCAATCATACATATGTACTTACGCACTTCATTTGGTTTACCACTTTTATCCATATCAAGTTTTGTAGACATTGCCATAGGAGTTTCGATTGGTTTGGCATTGTCCATATCTAACTTCTTCAACAGGTCTTTTGTATATTTGGCTTGACTGATAAAAATCCCTTGTGAAGTTTTTTGATTTGTAGCCCAAGGAAGAAGTTTAATTCTCTCATCATGCTCATTTCAAATATTCTCTGCATACACTTAGCAAACTCGTTACAAATAATCTCATTTGTTGATCCAAATATAATATCACCTACATAGATCTGCACTATTAATATGTTCTTATCAAAAGATTTTATAAAAGGAGTAGAATCAACCTTTCCTTTTGAAAAATTGTGTTCAAGTAAGAAAGAACTAATGCGCTCATACCATGCACGGGGTGCTTGTTTGGGTCCGTAGACGTAAAGAGTCTTACGAAGCTTAAATACGTGATATATTCTTTTAAAATCTTCAAAGACAGGAGATTGTTTAACAAAAACTTCTTCTTTTATAAAATCGTTTAGAAAAGCACTTTTTACATCCATTTGAAAGATTTTAAAACCATAAAAATTAGCAAAAGCACACAACATTCAAATGGATTCTAGTCTAGCAACTAGAGCATATGTCTCATCATAGTCAATGCCTTCTTCTTGATTATAGTCTTGAGCTACTAGACGTACTTTGTTGCGTGTGACCATACCATTTTTATCTAATTTATTATGAAAAACCCATTTTGTACCATTGACCGGATGATCAAGATCTGGGAACAAGTTTCCAAACTTGATTATATTCAAATTGGTTAAGTTCCTCTTGCATTATAGAAATCCAAAATTCATCATAAAAAGCTTCTTCAACATTTTTGGGTTCTATCTTAGAAATGAAAGCTACATTAGCGGTGATATCTCTAGTGTTGAAACGAGTACTTAAACCTTTAGATACGTCACCTATTACCAGCTCTTCTGGATTGTTTGTAGAAAATCGTAATCTCTTTGGCAAACTTTTCAGGTATGTGGCTGGTGTATCTTCGGACGTTTTATTTGAGACAATTTTGTAGCTCCCCTTCCCGGAAATTTTTGAAATAATTTTTTTTATTATTTATTTGTTTTAAATGGTGATTTTTATAAATGATTATTTAGTTAATTATTACGGTAGATGATTTTAGCCATGGTTGAGTTTTGAAGTACCAGACGACTAGGAATCATGGCACGGATAGTGTAATTACGTGCCTTGACTAGTGTATTAGCCATGCCAAGGAAGACCTAGCCAAAAGTGTGTCCTAACTAGGAAAACCAGATCAAGTTACGACTTAACCCTCACCGATGAATTATTTATTTATTAATTAGAGATATTGATTTTAGATGACCCGATTGTACCAACTTAGTCCGAACTGGGCCCGAACCGAATCCAAGCCTTTGTAGGTATGTAGTGAGCCCAAAGACGACCATGTAGGCATAGTTATGTGTGTACAAATAGTTCCTAAATTATTTTGGGTTTTGATGTACATTTTTAATTATTTAGATAATTGTACAAATAGTTATATAAATATTTTTAATTATTTAGATAATTGTCCTCAATTGTATAAATAGTTCCTAAATCTCAGCAGCATTTATTAGCTGAACCCATCATTGCAGCCAACCGTCAAAAGGAGATCACTTCGCCCCATGCAGAGAACGATCCCATCAATAACCCAGCATTAAGCCCCAAACCCTTACTCAACAATGAAGCAACTCTCCCAAGTATGTCGGGGCTTGTGGAACCAGGGGAAGAACATATTCAGCGAGAAGACGAACCACTTCAGCAGGATGAAGGAACAGAGATCTTGGAAGAAGGGGAGATTCGTGGTCGTCCTTGGGCGGATATAGCCGAAGAGGAAGACGTACGTGCTTTGGCAGAGCATCATGGGCAGGAAAAAGAAGCGGAAATCATTATTCCCCCAGTCTCAGTCCGCAAGAAAAAAGCTCCTCCTCCACCGTCGGATAGAACTCTCCGGTCCGGTATCGCAAGCTCCTCTTCCAGCCAAAATATTAATGTTTAAGTTTTTGATTTGGAATGTTAGGGGCATTGCTAACAAGATGACTCTAAAACGTATCAAGAATCTTGCCAGGATTAACAAAGTTCATCTCATAGCTATCATCGAACCCAAAGTTTCTCCTAGTCAACTGATTTCATTTCAGCTTAAGTTAGGTTGCTCTCAAGGCCTTTCAAACGAGAAAGGGAACATTTGGATTTTTACTAGAGGAGGGTCTTCCATGCATTTGGTGGATTCTTTTGATCAAGCAGTGTCGATTCGGTTCTCTATTGAATATTTACCATCTGAAGCCCTTCTTTCGATCGTCCATGGTGATAACACGAAGGAAGGTCGCACTAATTTGTGGAAGAGGCTTCAACAACTCCAAACCCAGTACAAACTCCCTTGGGCAGTAGGAGGAGACTTTAATGTTGTTAGGACCAGGGAAGAGAAAACAGGGGGACTTTTTCCTAACTTCCAAGCTATGAATGATTTTAACAATTTCATGATGACTACAGGATTAACGGAACTCCCTTACACTGGCAGTAAGTTCACCTGGATGAAATCTAAGGGGGATAAACAGGGTTCTCGGCTTGACCGTATGCTGTTGGATAAAGATTGGCTCTCCCTGCTTCCATTATCTATTGAAGATCACTTAAACAGAAATGAATCCGATCATTCGCCATTATTTATCACTTTTAAATCAGCTAGTGCTCGAGTTCGTAAGCCATTTCGCTTCTTGGACTTCTGGACATCCCATGAGGAATTTATTTCGGTTGTCCAAACTGCATGGAATTCTATTCAACAACCCAATGCTCTTGTTCGAGTGTCTGAGCGCTTGACTGCATGTCGCAAAGCCTTATCTACTTGGAGTCGAGCTACTTATGGGGACATTTTTCAACAGGTGAAGGTTGCTGAAGACTCCGTCCTGGCAGCCGAGATAGAACACGAGTTACATCATTCTGACATCACTAGATCAGCTCTTCTTAAGGCTCGTGCTCTGTTAAAACAACGGCTCACCTATGAAGATTCCTATTGGAAGCAGAAGGCTAGACTTCGATGGGACCTAGATGGTGATCGTAATACGTCCTATTTCCATGAGTGTGTTAACAGTAAGCAGAGAAAACTGCACATTCACTCTATAAAGGGCAATGGAGGACTTCTCACTGAACTAAAGGACATTCAGGTTTCGGCTAATGACTATTTTGAAGAGCAGTTTAAAAGCACAGCTACAGTAGATGATGATAATTTTCTTGACTCTATTCCTATGCTCATTACAGAGGAGGATAATCAGGCATTAACTTCCCGTCCTACTAAAGAGGAGGTTTCTTCAGTTATCAAGAGTATTGACTCAGGTAGTGCGGGAGGACCCGATGGATTCAATGCTAAATTCTTTAAATCTGCTTGGCCTATTATCGAAGATGATATTCTTGAAGCTTGTCAGTTATTCATGGACGAATTCTCTCTTCCCAGAGCTATTTCGAGTACTTCTCTTGTGCTCATTCCGAAGGTCAAGAGCCCTTCGTCTTGGTCAAATTATAGGCCAATTAGCCTTTGCACTGTCATGCATAAAATTATTTCTAAGCTCTTGGCTTCTAGGTTGGCTATTCTCCTTCCTAAAATTATATCTCCGGAACAATCAGGATTTGTGAGAGGCAGGGAAATCATTGATAATGTGGTCCTTGCACAGGACATGATGAGCTTGATGAAAATCAAAAATAGAGGAGGTAATATGGCTATTAAATTAGATATGGCCAAGGCCTATGACAGAGTGGAATGGAGTTTCCTGATGAAGGTTATGCGTAAATTCGGATTCAACGAAGTATGGATCAATCAAATATATCGCTTGATCAGTAATGTATGGTATTCTACCATCATTAATGGCGAATCGTCGGGTTTCTTCCATGGCTTCCGCGGTGTTCGGCAAGGTGATCCCATTTCCTCTGCTCTTTTCATCATAGCCGCAGAAGCTCTATCACGCAACCTTCATAAATTAGTTGATATGCCTGCTTTTTATTATTTCTATGCTCCTAGTGGCTGTCCGGCGGTGACTCATCTTGCCTACGC
>JANAVB010006389.1:8832729-8865229 GCA_029216955.1 Iris pallida | reverse complement strand
GACATATATGCTAGTGGGCTGCAGACCACGACCCATAGTGTTCATTCATGTTTCATATTCTTATTTTGGATTGAGATATAGATTGTATTGCCATAATTTGGCAGTATACCATAGCCTTGACAGCGTTTACGTATTCGAGTCGGGCTGTAGTCCGCTCGATACGTAGCTGGCTTGCTCACGTGCTCGCATCCGAAAGCGGGTGTGGGTCATGACAAATTTTGTCATCTTCATTATCACTGTCATTTGCACAATGATTGTTCAGCTCGTCGAAAGTAACGTTTATTGATTAACTACTAGTGATTTTTTGTTGAATACTCTGAATCCTTTGTGTTGGCCCAATGATTGTATCATGTTTTTGAATATGGTTAATATGTTAAGTTTAGCATTTCTTTATCACTAATCTTCATACTATTGCTATAGCATTTCTACTAATACTTATACCTTTGGTGATATGTGCCTATTGGTTTACATATTAGTGATATGAGCTTAACTATCTTAAATTTAATCGGGTTGCCAAAATCAAAACTATGTTTTTGATTTTGGTTATTCAATTAATTTTAATTATTATGATATCACTAACATTTATGCTATCACCTTAGCACTTATACTTAAACTCAGCATTGTCCTAATGTGCATTAAACTTATCATACTTGCTACTATGTATATTGCTTTGTTCGTCTAACATGTACATGCAGAAAAGCAATAAGCAAGATCAATGTGGACATATGCAATAAAAAAATCATGGTAGGCCAAAGACGAGGATCTCACAAGATTTCTCTGAACCATCCGACGACATCTCCGGAGCCACGCACTCGGAGGTTCGGGGCGAATCCCCCGAAAGGTATTCGGTTTTCACAAACTGGATATCTTTGGACAGCTACCGCCAAGGGAAAAAGCCAGCACCTATCAAAGGAAGAAGCTAAGCCATGCCATCATCATTTCAAGACTCTGAAGAAGCCTGCACCTGATACAGTATTTCTGGAGTCTGTAATGAGTCTTAGGAATAATTGTAAACACAAGAAATTGATGGCAAAATCGAAAGCTATGGTAGAAATTAGCCCAGGGTCATTTTCGGATAAAAACCGGCATACCGATGGTATACCGGTCTATACCGACGGTATACCAATTTTGTTCACAGAATATTTCTGTCTACAAAATCGGCATGCCGGTCCATACCGACGGTATGCCGATTCAGTAACGTTTGAAATTCTAACAGTCGGATTTCGAGTGTTTAATGATCCCAACGGCTATATTTCTAGCCGTTGCATTCCAGACCGGTATACCGACGGCATGCCGGTCCATACCGACGGTATACCGGTTCGCTGACTGAAAAGTTGCCTTTGGCTCTTTTCAATGCTTTGGTTATAAATAGCCTTGAACCCCTTTATTCAAGGTTGATGCTTTGAGCCTAAAAATTTCTAAACCACCAAAGCCTATCCACAAACAACTCTACAAAGCTTTCATTTGCCATCCACAAATTGTGTTAGAGTTATTGAGTTGAAAAGTGAGATCTTCATCTTATTGTATAAGGAGATCAAAAGCTATTGTGAAAGGTTGAAGTTGGAGAGTCTTCGTATCCAAACTCTCGGTTGAAGTTGGAGAGTCTTCGTATCCAAACTCTCGGTTGAAGTTGGAGAGTCTTCGTATCCAAACTCTCGGTTGAAGTCAGAGAGGCCTTCGGATTAAAGCTCTCGTGTAAGAAGTTAGCGAGTTCTTCGGATCAAAACTCGTGTGTAACTATTTACTCAAATAGTGGATTAAAGCCGGAGAGAGCTCCGGGACTGGAGTGCCTCTTGGGAGGATACCAGGATATATCGTGTGTCGGTATTGTTATTGCTTCTTCTCTTGCACTTATATTTTTAAATTGCCCATTAGCTTGTGCTAAGTGCTTGATTAGTTAGCTTGACCCTATTCACCCCCCTCTAGGGTTACTACAATTTGCTCTTTACATCATATCCAAGAAAAATTCTTTCATCAGCTTTCTCATCAAATTTGCCTAAATTGTCTATGATGTTTAAAATAAAGCATCTGCATCCAAACACTTTAAAATAGCTGATATTAGGAGTTCTATTAAGCCATAATTCATATGGTGTTTTTTTTTTGAAATTGGTCTAATAAGAATCCTATTTAATACATGGCATGCTGTATAAATAGCTTATGTCCAAAAAGTATTTTGGTAGATTAAGCTGGTTAAGCATAACTGATATTAGGAGTTCTATTAAACCATAATTCATAGGGTGTCTTTTTCGAAATGGTCTAATAAGAACCCTATTTAATACATGGCATGATTTATAAACAGCTTCTGTAAAGTATTTAGAAGATTATGCTAGTTAAGCATAACTCTGGCCATATCGCCAAGAGTTCTATTCTTTCTCTCTACCACACCATTTTATTGAGGAGTTCTAAGGCAAGAGAATTCATGGGATAAACCATTTGGATCACAAAAAGTTTTAAAATCATGATTGTCAAATTTTTCACCATGATCACTTCGAATACGAGAAATCATGAATCCTTTCTTATTTTGAACCTTTTTACAAAAATAAATAAACACAAAAAAGATCTCATTTTTATTTGAAAGGAAATAAACCCAACTATATCTTGAATAGTCATCAATTATTACAAAGGCATATAACTTACCGCCAAGACTAGCGAATCTACTTGGTCCAAATAAGTCCATGTGTAATAATTGAAGAGGTCTAGAGGTACTTGCAACATTTATTGATTTGATAGATGATCTGGATGCCTTATTCTTTTCACAATCAGCACAGACTATATCTTTTTGGAAAGTAATATCAGGTAAGCCTCGGACCAATTTCTTTGTGAATAATCTTACAATAGTATCCGTGTTCACATGTCGAAGATGCATGTGCCATATCCAGCTTTCATCTTGAGATGTATGTAGACATTTTTCTGTACTATTAGTATTCTCTGACAGATATAAAACATATACAGTGTCCTTTCTTAATCCATCAAGAGAGATTATACTAGAAGTTTTATTATAAATAAAGCATTTATCTTTAACAAAATTAATTCCATAACCGTGATCAGTCAATTGTTTTATGCTCAGAAGATTATGTTTTAATTCTATTAGTAAGCAAACATCTTTGATAATAGGAGAATGAGAAGTACCTATGTTTCCATTATCAATTATATAGTTTTTAAGTCATTTCCAAAGGAGACATAACCTTCTCTCTTTATCGATAGAGTTGCAAACAAAGTAGTATCATCCGTCATGTGTCTGGAGCAACCACTATCAAGAATCCATTTGCTTCTAGTGAGAGGGGATAGGTCCACCTATAACACAAGTTGAAGATATAACCTTCGGTACCCACTTTCTTGAGGGTCCGAATATGTTAGTTTTAGGAACCCAAACATATATATGCATGTCTACTAACTTTTTAATTTTGCATTGATGTCATATTCCTCTCATAACACAATAGTGGCATGTAGCAGATGTGTTCGTGCTAGGTGAAGTTCGAAAATCATGTATATGAGTTTTTGAAATAGAATGAGACTACTTATGATGAAACTTATACATAAAAGCATGACCTCTAGTAGTTCTAGAAGTGTTGGACGTGATGTGTTTGTGTTTAGCTGTGTGATTTGTGTTCACTTGAGTCACAAGTTTGACAACCTTTTTATCCAGTTTAATCTCTAACTTTTTAGAGATATCATAAGCTTCTGGCAGTGAGTGCATCTATTCTCTGAGCAGCAATATTATACTTCTTCTTTAATTCATAGAGATCCTTGAGTTTTACATTTTTTTTGATTTGCTTTCTCAAGCTTCTCAAGAGTGTCATGTAATCTCAATTTTAAAGAAGAAATCTCATCCGTGTTACTAGAAGAAGTTTTTCTCTAACATCTTTTAGTATTAGAGATTTTTAATATACTCAGACTGTACTGCTTTCAACTCTTTTTTAGCATATTTATACATGTCCATCATCTTCTTTTGATCTTCTAATAAATCACTAAAGGCATCAAATAACTCAGCAAATATAAAATCTTCATATAGTGGATTAAAAATTACCTTTGCGTCTATGGCCACGAAGCATAGATTTGTAGTGTTGCGAAGCCTCTCTTCCTCTTCAGAATCACTTGCTTCACTTTCACACAAAATGTTAGTATTAGCATAATTTCTGGTTGAAGTCATTTTCTTACTTGATTATTCATATCTGCTTCCCTTTCTTAAAATAGGACAGTCTTTCTTCATATGATCTGTCTTTTTACAGCTGTAGCAATTCGTCTCTTCGTCATCTCTGGAATCTTTTTTCTTCTTTTTTTGTTTTCTCATATTTTAGAAATCTTCTGAAGTTTCGAGTCATAAGGTCCATTTGATCATTGTCTGAACTGTCATTCTCACTTTCGTCATCGAAAGCTATCCAGCTCATGTGTCATAAGCTTTCCCATAAGTGTTTCGAAAGTCATTGTCGTGAGATCGTTTCCTTCAATTATAGTCGTTGCTTTAGAATTCCAGTTATTGGTCAATCCACGAAGTACCTTTCATATCTTTTCATGATTGCCATATTCTTTTCCAGAAGTAGATAAGGGATTAACAATATCTAAGAATCGAGTAAACATGTTAGAAATAGTCTCATTAGACTTCATTCTGAAGGCCTTATATTCTTGTGTGAGTCTTGAGATTTTGGATTCCTTCATCTGTGAAGTTCCTTCGTGTGTTACCTCAAGAAGTTTTCATACCCCGTGAGACATGACACATGTCGATACTCTACAAAATTTTATTATATCTTCTACATAAAATAAATCTTTTATAGTTTTTGCATCAAGGCTTGCTTGTTTTTTTATGATCAGTATACTTGTCATGTAGTTTCTCAACCAGGCTCCTATCTATAACGATTCGAGCTGGTTTCTTATAACCATCAATAATAAATAACTATAAATCGAAATCAAGTGACTTGAGATAAAAGCTCATGTGTGTCTTCCAATACGTGTAGTTTGTACCATCAAATAGGGGTGGCCTATTTGTAGACTGGCCTTCACCATTACTAGTATATAATGATGCCATTTCTCAAGGAGTTTTAATCTAACTTAGAGAAACCGTTCTCTGATATCAATTGTGGGATCGATGGCACCTCTAGAGGAAGATGAATAGAGTGTAGCGAAAATAATATACCCAATAAAAATTAATACAGGTAAAGGCAAGTAAAGATAAATAATTAATGCAATAATGTAAAGCAGTAATTAAATAGTGAGATAGAAGCAATACGCAAACACCAAGATTTTATCCTGACTTTCCTCTAAGAGGACTAGTCCAGGCTCGAGTACCCTTTTTCGATGTTAAATTTACTATTTAAAATAGTAGTTACACCGTGTGCTTTACTACGAAGGACACGCCGACTTCTTACAATATTGTATTTTTATTCAAAGCCACAAACAAACTTTATACTAACGGAATAGCTTTTTTATGCCAAGCTTATACAATCGAACACTTCTAAGAACACACCGACATTTAGAAGAATGAGAGTTGTCTGGAAAATTTTTGTGATCCAAAAGAATAGATATTCATTCTGACCAGGAGATATTTTAGGGAGATCGAGTTCGGGGAAAACTCGTACCGAGTTCGGGGCGAACTCGTACCACATTCGGGTGCTAAGTTTTTAGAATGTTCTTTGGGTTCATAATGTGTTTTTGGGTATTGGTTTGGTTCGGTATGAGTGTTTTGTTTGAGTGAGGATGTTCATCTAAATGCCAGTGATATCCGACTCACAAAAACCTACACTCAATAAAAGAAAAAATATAAAATAAATTGACAAAATCTTGCTTGATGACAAGAGCTGTGGTCTTCTGTAGTCTTCGTACTTTACATATCAGATTCGAAGTTTTAAGTCAATTATCGAAATCAGGTTGACCATGACTATATGGTGTCACGCCCCGCACCAGTAGGAGCGATCGTCCTCGCTAAGGCATGATGCCGCACGAGCCTAGATTACGCTCGTGTAAGGCGGGTTCCATAACGACCGATTTCAGCGGCTGCGACGGGGTCGTCGCACAGAAGTCCCATGCATAGACATTGAAGAATAGCAGCAGAAATTAGAACAAAACACAAGTCATTGTAAAACACTCTTTTATTGATATTGAAACAAATATTACAATAGGCGCAAGGCCAAGATTACAAGTCTCTCAAGCTCACTCATCTCACATTACAAGTCACTCAGCTCTCTCTCATCTCTTAATACAAGTCTTGAACCAGCGGATGCTTCGGAAGGCGACGTCCGTACATTATGTCCTGTATAAGTCTTGAATACATGCGGTCGCACGCTTCGAATCGCCAAGAAACTCCGTGCCTCGACGTATCCAAGCGAGCTCCGCACCACGAGCTTCTACATGTGCCTGCACATAAAAACTATATGGGTGTCAGTACTCAACTGTACTGGTGGAATGAGCCCCTCGCCCACCCATAAAAAACCAACACGTTAATTTACTTTGTGTGTAACATAGTCCCTTTATGATTGTCTTTCTACTCTTTCCTTAGGATCGGTTTTAGGACAGACGCCTTGGCCTATTTCGTGTCTCTAGACCATCCCGTGCTTGCAACAACAACTTTAACTCATACTTCACCTCTAGACCCTTCTCGTGCCAACAACATTAACCTATCAAGTCGTGTTTGCCTTACGGCCCAAATCAGAGATGCAACTACACGATAGACTCTATTTCCGTGTGACCGTACTACAAACCCTTGCTGAGGCCGTGCCTTACAACATAATGAGACTCAATCATATCGCCGCCTCGCGGCCCTTGCCGCCTCGCGGCCCTTTGCTACTAAATCATCATCCGACCCAATCAAGACTTCTGAACTTGTGTCGACCGACTTTGCCTTGCGGCGGTTCCTGACTTTAAACTCCAGACAACTCAAACCAACTTATGCAACTTATATGCCGACAACTCAAGACTCGACACCACTTCTCATGCCAAAGTACATTGCCTATGTTGCAGCCATTCTTAGGCCCAAACATTTGTGTTCTAACTGTACACACATTCAACAACTCAACTCAATCCAAAGGCACACACGCGAATTACCGTCCGGGTCGACACATCTATATGAATTGGTCACTGACTCCCAGAGCCATCGTGGACTCCTCTAGCTTTTGTTAGACGAGTGCCCTTTTAGCGCAAGGTAGCTAGCCCCGCTGCAAGTCCCCGCCTAACCCATGCCCAGCACAGCTAATTACTCATTTCCAATCGCAGCCGCAACGGTCCCGTGGCCGCCGGGTTGCCGTGCAGGGAAACAACCCACCTTGTCGACAAGTTGTCCATGACCATGCAAGACTCGACTCAAACTGACGTCTCACATAGTCATGCTACTTCTTTCTTCTGAGACCGCCTCGCCGACCTATAGCTGCAAGCGTTCTTTCCATGTTACCATATCATTTTATTCAATTCAATGCCTATTCAATAGTCCTTTCTCCAAAACTTATTGAATCAATCGTGGTTCATGCCTTAAACACTAAGTCCGTGCATCGTGCCTCAAACTGACTTCCGACCTACGTGACGCTATCGCCCAAGTCATACTTTATATGACGGGCCTTGAGACCATAAGACTATGTGGTTATACACATCCGTAGATCTCGTAGGACCGTGCTTGCTACCACTCCGATAGCCTAACATAACTTGTCTGACTTAAATGCACAACGACTCAACGAGCAAAGGCTGCGTCAAGCCTTGTATTGCGGAAACGTGCCGCGCATGCGTTCGACTTCTGAGCGACCAAGTCATTTGGGTGCCTAGACTTATATCATAAGCCATGCAATGCAACTTAACTCATGGGACAAGCCAAGGCTATGCCAAGCCTTGGACGATAAGACCGTGCATGCTTTATGAAGCATTTATGCGGGCGACGCCTTTGACTTAGGCTACGTTCATACTTCGCCTACTCAACCAACTTTCCTTCTCTAAGCCACGGGACGAAGGATCGAGTGTCATTTTCAAAGTACGTCATGCACCAACTCTAAGCCGACCGTTGGACCTTTCCATATTCTAACTCAATTCGACCTGTCGGGATTATTCCCTTCTCTACGTGGATTCGTCTCTTTTATTATCAAGCCTACTTGTGCAAGTTGAAAACATACGAATTATTATGTGAAGGCTAAGATGAGGCAACCGAAATTACCCCACCTGAGCGAGCGGCCGCCTCGACCGAGCGATGTCTTCGAGCAGCCGTTGTAAGGCTAAGTCCGAACGTCGTCGGCGTTCCTATTCCTCCGATTGACTGAGCGGGATGGGGCACTACATCATACACCACTCAGAAAAAGTTTCATCCTCGAAAGTAACTGAATACTTACTTATTTACTTATCACTCGAATGTTCAACGACTCTCGCACACATTTACTCCTATGCATTTCTAAAATCCGAGCCAAGCTCGTGCTACCAAAATCTCTTCTTCAAAACTCCCTATCTCAAAATCCTCGACACTTTCCCATTCCTCAAGTCTCACTTGAATTCAACGTATCACTTAGTATGGATCGTGCACATATTTTAGGCGTTCCCAAAATACATGTATTTCAGCCAAACCTCGTGATAGAGAATCCTTCATCACCACTCAAGTCGGATCGTACACATATTTGGGCGTCCCTGATATACGTGCATGTCAACCGAGCCTCGTGAGTGGTGCCTCCGCAAATCCTACCACTTCACACTCGGACGTCTGCCTAACCGCTAGGCTATGTCTTTCCGTCAGTATTGGAATCATAGTTCCCAAACAACAATATCAACACTGACCCTATCCTAAGGTCAAACCAAATTGATAGTACGGGGTTTTCTACCCAAGCTCGCATCACTCTGATTTTTAAACTTCGAGCACAGATTGCCTACACACATCCCAATATTTGTCGTACGGGGTCTGAGTCATTCAGCAAAGCCATCCTACGACAACTCACATTCAACCAATTTTACGACGTATCAAAATCGCTCATTCAATAAGTCATCTTGTATAGTCTATCCCTTCAAACACGTTCGATATAGTTCGCCTATCAATCCTTCTCAATTCAAGCATGCTATGACGCAATTCATCGCTAACCAAAATTTCATATTTCACATTTTCTAAGTCATCTATTCCAATTCACGTAATCGATCATGAGGTCGTCTAGCATAACAACATGTTGTGCCCCGATCTCACGCGAGTCAGATTTTCCACGGTGGATATGAATCACCATGCACGCTCCTATAACACCCAGTTTTCTAAAATGAAGGTAATTTTAAAATTTTGTGTTTTAATTTATTTAATTATGATATTTAAATAATAATATAATTTTTGGTAATTTTTTATCATTTAAAACTATTTAAAATTATGACTTGTGATTTTGGTGTTTTGCTAGTGTAACCCTAGAGACAGCTTGACCTAGAGCCTAGCCATATGATTAGGGTAATTCATTTATCATTTTTAGCTTGAGGGTATTTTCATCATTTTGAATTTATTTGAATTTAATAGGATTTATTAGAATTTATTGGAATGTATGTGAATTTATTATTAATTAAATAATTGCTTGGTGTCTTGTTAGTCTTTAACCTAGAATGAACCTAACCTAGAAGTGAGACTTAACCTATAGGCTAAGTGGGACTTGTTAGTTTAAGTCATGGTTGGAAATTGATAGATAATTGCTTTGGGCTTATTAGTTAGAATAAGGTGTTTTGAGAATAGGCCTTTAACTAGGAAGCCTAGAAACCCACCAAGAGAGGGAGGCCCATGGCCCAACTAACTAAAACCCTAACCCTAGAGTTTTGGCTAGCCAACATAGGGAATCCCACCCCCATATAATGCTTCTTCCATTAGTTGTAGCCTCCTTAAGAAAGTTTCCAAGTTTAGAAGAATGAGAGGTATAAAAATCTTCCTCAATCCCTAGTTTCTTCATTTTAATTCCTTTTTCACTCTAGACTTTTGCATTTGTTCCTAATCCAGCTCTATTTCGTTTCATGGAGAGAAATCTCAGGTTTGAACCAAATTGGAGCATTTGGCTATCAAGGAGAACACCCCCCCCCCCCCCCATTTGAGGCTTTTCTAGCAATTTGCACCTATAGGTAAAACCCCTTAAATTGATGTAATATTCTGATTTCTTTGCATATTAGGCTAGATCTAGGTGTTCCATAGTTTTCCCCGAGATTTGGGCACAATTCGTGTCCATTTCGTATCTGTATCGGACACGTATCATAATAGGTACATAGGTGTTTGTAGAAATGCCCCTTAGGAATTGATTTTCGAATTTTGAAATTCTAATTACGTAGATCTATAGATCTAGGTGTGTGCATGAATGTTTGTGAAGGGTGAATTGTATTTTCGTGTCTTATTGTGTCGGATTCGTGCTTGGACACGCAGCACGGGGCTCGTTTGAGTACCCTGCTGCCCGTGTCCTGGTTCGTACTGGACACGCCACTTCATGACACGAAATTTGACATGGAGACTCCCTACATGACTGATACGAGGCCTACAAAGTTTCGTATGATCTCGTTGACAGGTTAGGGAGAACTTCGACCCGCATTGCACACGCACGGTCGTGCACAGGATTGTTCCAGTCTGAATTCGCGCACTGACACGAGCTTGTATCTTGGACACGACACAACGTGGACCTCTTGCAGGCGGTGGGACACCTACCCTAACCCCTGGCGAATACGTGTGCATGGCCACGTGTCTCCATGTGGCCTGTGTCGCGTGCTAGACACGCGTGCACGCGTGCACGAGGCAGCACTGTGTCATAGTGTATTCTCGTGTTTAAAACTTGATTGGAAACGTCGTGTCCCACTTTGGAGACACGAAACACACTGTGAGACATGATCACCTATGACACATTATTTACCAACCCTTAATTATGGGTTATTGGTTGATTTTAGTTTTCAATCGGGTATCCAAGTTTTTCTGATACGCATGCACTGATTCTCAATATCCTGATTTTTAATTCCTATTTTAAACTGAATTCTCAATATTAATTTGACATGTTAGATCATACACATGTGTGAAGGATCACTACAATGTTGATTATTGACTGGTCCTAGGTTTTTGGTTTTCGAATGTGGTTTTGAATGTTGGACTGGTGCTATTTGTACTGCCAACTGATTCATAGACAGTCTTAAATTTTGATTTAATTTCCCCTTTTCTAAAACTGATTGAATGTTAATTTGCCATGTTAAAATCAAATTTATGTGTGTAAGTTGCTGTCAAGATGAGCTATTGATTTGGTGCTAGAGTAATGGAATTTGTACATTGGGATTGGACTGTTTAATATAGACTGATACTTCTGTTTGTTTTACTGTTTTGAACTCAAATTAATTCCGATTAAACTAAATACAGATTTTAAATTACCTATCTAATCTCCTGCTACACTATAACTTGACACTATAGCCTACACTCTATGACACCACACACAGGAAATCAATTCATGTTCACACTCATACAATCTGTGATCATACACATGTACCATATCACATATACACACAAACCTGAAATTATGAAAACCGAGATGACTGGAACCGTGAGAATCTATGCACTGTTTGTGTTCACTGTTAGAAACTCAAATCTAAGAATGGCGTGTGTGGGTTTTATATTGGTTTATGTTAATTTATATTTTAGGTTTTCAAATTTACTTTTAAACTGAATCTCAAATCTGAGATTTCCTCATACAAATGTTAACTGAGATTTCCTTCTGTACACACATATTACATGGACTGACACTTAAACACACACACAGGAGAACATGTGCACACCATGAACTGAAACCTAAGAGTTCCCTTCTTATTCAAATCTGTGAGATGAATTGATAAAACTCATTGAACCTGGGTTTGGATGTTAATGTAGTTGGATTTAAGTTGTGTATAAATATATGTAGTTGTTTATTTTCAATGGTTGAACATTGGTTGAACTGGAAACTGGACTGTCTATTCCCTTATGTGAAAACTGAATTCCTGAGAACCCTTAGTGATGACCTGAAAAATTTTGTGCTTAATTGAGTTAGTTTCAATAGGATTTACGAATTGTAGTAAGGTAGTTCTAGAATTTGCATTGTGGGCTTTTGGTTTTCATTGGACTGAATACATAGATTGATACACTGTTTAGTTGATACAAAATTTGAGAATGAAGAAGGGGTCTGAATGTGCACTGTTTTGAATAAAAACTGAAGACTGAGATTTCAATGGTTGTTTAATAAGAACTTCATTAATTCACAATGTCATTACACCCACTGCCTTTACTCATTGAATCTCTGAACACACATCCATTTCCCTGTCCACTACACATGACCCACATTCCTATCTAAACCTGAGCTACACACACCGCTACACACTCCCTCACACAAACACACACTTCACTATATACTTTAAACTGATTTCCTATGACACTCTCTACACACATGAGTAAAACCTGAACACACACAAATCTGAGATTCCTTTTACACTCAAACGTGAGACCTTAATGTTCACTCACCCACACACACTCCTAAACCTGTAATTGACACACATACACACACTTTTCTCTATTGATTTTCTGAATAGTCTACACACACATGTAGGCACACACATGCACATGCCCATTGACACTACCCTTCATCACCCACACACTGGTTGTTCATACACACACTCAACACACACGTCTATCTCTCTATGAATATATGTATATATATAATATCTCTAATTTGTTGGATGAATATGTAATATATATAGTGTATATGCATATTGCCTATAATGTAATATATATATATATATATATATATATATATATATATATATATATATATATATATATATATATATATATATATATATATATATATATATATGTAACATTGCTTATATTAAAATAGTATATATATAATGTGTGGAAGCAATGTATTACCAAAATAGATTGTATTGGCCTATGTAGATTCCTATAATATAGCCTATGTATATATGGCATGTATATACAAATGTGATTTGTGTGTTGATAGACTTGTAAGGCTTTGTGATGATGTGTGCTTGCTAGACTAGGCTTGGTTAGGCCTAATGAGACTTGCTGGGGTTAGGAGTGGCCTAGTTGACCTAGTTTGATTAGTGTAGTTGACTGGAGTTGACCAAGTGTTAACTTTAGTCTAGTTTGACCTAGACAGCATGCAGATGCATTGTAGATTACGATTATCATCCCCTGTATACATCTTGACATGTGTTGCTCTAACTAGGAGTCACGTACCTCATCTCGGACAGTACATTTACTTCAGACATTCAGATACCAGGCGAGTCATTCTCTGATCATTTCATAACTTGCTTAGAACTATATTCCTGCTCTAGTTTACCTTATTTGATGCTGTCACGATATTATCACGGATTGGTACTATATGGATCCCTATATTGAGATGTTATCCTCCTCGGGAGCATCGGATACATATATATATATATATATATATATATATATATATATATATATATATATATATATATATATATATATATATATATATATATATATATATATATATATATATATATATATATATATGTAACATTGCTTATATTAAAATAGTATATATATATAATGTGTGGAAGCAATGTATTACCAATATAGATTGTATTGGCCTATGTAGATTCCTATAATATAGCCTATGTATATATGGCATGTATATACAAATGTGATTTGTGTGTTGATAGACTTGTAAGGCTTTGTGATGATGTGTGCTTGCTAGACTAGGCTTGGTTAGGCCTAATGAGACTTGCTGGGGTTAGGAGTGGCCTAGTTGACCTAGTTTGATTAGTGTAGTTGACTGGAGTTGACCAAGTGTTAACTTTAGTCTAGTTTGACCTAGACAGCATGCAGATGCATTGTAGATTACGATTATCATCCCCTGTATACATCTTGACATGTGTTGCTCTAACTAGGAGTCACGTACCTCATCTCGGACAGTACATTTACTTCAGACATTCAGATACCAGGCGAGTACATTCTCTGATCATTTCATAACTTGCTTAGAACTATATTCCTGCTCTAGTTTACCTTATTTGATGCTGTCACGATATTATCACGGATTGGTACTATATGGATCCCTATATTGAGATGTTATCCTCCTCGGGAGCATCGGATACATCGTGTCGTGTGTTTCATGTACATCGTGTATTCCTCGCTCTCATGTTATTCATGTTTCTCACGTGCTTCATGCTCGTTCGTGCTCGCTCGTGTACTCTCATGTGCTATCATGTTCGGTCATGTTTCTCGTGTATTTTACGTATAACCTATACTTAATGTGCACCCTTCATGGGCCTTCATGTGGAATTCATGTGCTCAGTTTCTGAGCCCTCATATATTCTTCATGTACACCCATCTATGGGCTTCATGTGAAAATCATGTACGTAACATAACTTGTCTGGATCCTTGTGTATTGATTGGGGTATGGGAGAGTATAAATAGTCATGTAAATAATTCCAAAGTAGTATAGCCATGTACGCCTCTTTAGTATATTCATGTGCAAATCTAGCTGTTCACATGTCGACTTTGTACTCTCAACACTTGTCACTGGTAGCTCTCTACTTATAGTAGATATTTCTATTACAGTTATCTCTTCCTGTTTACATCATGTACTTTCTTTCAGTTTTACGTATTGTACTCTCTTGCATGTTTATATTTTCTAACCAGTTATGATCTGCGTGAGATGTATTGTGCTCGCTTCCGTCCTGACTGGACCTGTTGAAAATTTTACAGAGGATGATGAGGAACCCTGTACCCCTTACTTTGGAGCTTGCCTAGATGACACTCGCGACCTGGACCCCTGGAGAGGTTCAGGCAGCTGCTGAGGATGATACCTTGCATAATGTAGATAGCTTAGGCTGTTCTTTCTTTTTATGATTAGTTGTTGTCCTTGATTTCAGAGTTGTATATTTTAGAGATGTTGAGGCTGGTATTTGTTAACTTTAATTATTTCACTTCTATTGTACCTCAGTTGAGGATTTCTCTATCTATTCCATTGTGCTATATTCTACCTTCAGATTGTAATTGAGTTGTACCTTCTGTGATTGGCCTCCTTTAGGAGAGTATTCATATTATGTTAGTTATAGTTCATGACCTAGAACAGCGTTCTACCACCGTTACTGCGGCGTAGGCTGGGCGCTGTTACGTACTCGTACCCTCACAGTGGGTGCGGGTCGTGACACATTTTTAGTGGTGGCCCATGCAGGTCGAGTTTATGTAGTGGTATTCGAACTAGAGTATCACTACAGCCTGCAGTAGGATTAGTATATATTTTTGAAGGTACTCAATCACAGTTAGGACTCCTTGAGAGATTCCTGGGACGACCCTTGAGAATCTTAACTAAACTTCAATTTAAAATCCTTTCCTTTGCTTTGTTCGCTCTCACTCCTTGATTATTGAATTTGATTTTGATGGATTATTGTTGGTTTTGATTTTCCTATCGAGATGAATTTTATGGCCTGAGTTACGATATTTTCTGATAACATATGTTGACGGAAATACAGGGATGGTAAAACGTCTACTTGATTATGGAACCTGTAGTTTATCGCAGCCATATTAGTTGGCGTGGCAGAAACATAGAGACCTGACTTCGGATGTATGTATCTTGGTTATGAGATTTGGAATTTCTCGCAGCAATACTAGTCGGCATAGCGAGAATTCCAGACGACATGATTATAGAGGTGCATGCCCTGTTATGGAATCTATCATTTATCGCAGCCTTGCTTACTGGCATGGCGAGGACTCTGAGTAACATGATTTTGGACAGACGCATATGATTATCAGACTGTATCTTGAGAAGGTTTTTAAACATATCATCTCTATCGTACCCTTCTGTTGTTATAAGTTGTATTCCATCATCAAATAATTTAGGAGTAGGGATATTTTGGTTTTGTATAGCTTATTCATATGTAGTTCTTTCATAATGTAATGACATGATGACTTGTAGAGTGTCTGTACCCTAGAGATGATAGTTAGCATTGGTATTAGAATAGTAACCCATTGTAGATGATTTCCCTGTTATTTATAATACCTACCAGTTTTCATAGAGGATGTTAGTCTGCTCTGTAGCCTTGATAATTTATTATTATTTTCTCTTGTACTTTCCAGTAAGGTACCCATGACCAGAGCCTGCTCTTGAGTATAGTTGTAGTTCACCTAAGACTGAGAGGTCTATATATATATAGATAGATTGCAGATGATAGTGGCATATGAGATATGGGTTGGTTGGTATCTATAGGCCATTGTTGTATAGGATTATAGACATGTTGTTAGCCTATATTGGTTCCACTACAAAAAAAAGTGTCTTTTTGGGACGACACTATTACGAATACTAGTCTAAAAAGTCCTAAAAGTGTAGTTCTAGGGTCGGCTAAATTCTTGGTAACAAAAAGTTATATTTTTTTGGGACATATTGTGAAAAAGGATCACTATTTGGGACTAATAAAACTTTTTGTTCCAAATAATTTACATTATCGTCCTAAATAGATTGGCGGGAATGCCAAACATTTGGCAGTTAATTGCCAAATTTTAGGGGGAAACGTTTCCCTCCACATGTCACCATCGTGACCATTCGATCGGATGACCTAAATCTAGACCGTCCATCACAAAATCATTCAGAACTTATTCACTATTTGATCAAAACCAACCTAAATATCTCTCTCTCTCTCTCTCTCCGATCAATATGGCTGCTGCTCTCCGGCCTTTGCTCTCTCTCTCTCTCCGACCTTTCAACCCTAGGTGCTCTGATCTCTCTCTCTCCCCCCTTATCGCCACTTCGACCCCGAGCTAGGCCTCCGCCACCACCGCCCTCATCTCATCGGCGCCACCACTCCAACCACCTCTCTCTCTCTCTCTCTCATACATCGTCACGACAGATTCTAAGGATGACCACGAGGCCGTCCGCCGCGAGCGAGCCAACGACACCGACGATAGGGGTGTTACGGAGGGGTCCGACCTTGACAAAGGGGCCGATAAGAAGGAAGCCGTAGGCGAGGCCGACGAAGAGGAAGCCGTGTTTGGTGCCGGAGGCTATCAGGTCGACTTTCTGCTTCTTTCACTTGTAACAAATTATGTAATTCAGGCTTTTTTCCCCTCATGATGGTGCTGTTTGTTTTATTGAATCAGTGGTGGTGTCTGGGACCGAAGCATTCACCTCGTTGGAGATGGTGAATACGTTCAATTTTGAGTCGAAGGAACGAATTTGTAACTGGTAATTTTACTCAATGTATGTCCATTTTGCTTGATTTTATTACAAATTTTGTTAGTGTTAGCATTCGATTCTCAGTTGTTGTCTAATACGTGTTCGATATAATGTATCATGGACCTGGTTTGGTGCAGATACAAACTGTCTTATATGTGTTTAATATAATGCTGCAGTCGGAGTATGTGAGCTTCCTAGATTAGTAGTAGATGTCGATTGCAGACTCAAGTTTGTTATTCAGTACATTCTTTTATATGCGTAAAGTATATTTATTTAATTTCAACATTTTACGCATGATACAAAGAAACATGTTACAATTTTATTCAGTTCATTCTTTCATATATAATATAGTCCTAGCTTGGCCCTAGGCAGACTCGTACGTGATGATTGTTGTTGTTGTTGCCTTATCATAGATAAAACTTATAGGACTGGCATAGGCCCATAAAGCAATAAAATATCGGCCTGGTGGCTAATTGGTGGTCACAAGGACTTTTGTTGCCTGGCATGGGCCTAACATCATGGAGGAGGTGTGAATGGCTTGGTATATGATGAATCGATGTCTACGACGTATGTTGTGGCCTGTTATCGAGACGAAGAGCTTGACATTAACCACAACCTTGATGACGCGAGTTACTAGTTTTTAATGGTTATTATTGACAATTTTTAGCATCTTAATAGTTAATAATTGCATCAAAATGACACTTTTTTTTGTAGTGAATGTACCTCATATATTTCCTATAAATGCTTTATTTCTTCCAAGTCACTTTATACTTCCATTATAGATTATTAAGGTTGTTTCTATTGTTTTCTATATGCTAAATTCACTGTTTCTATGAAATTTTAGCATATTGCAGAAGCTCTTGTTTCATTGTTGAAGGAAAGAGAGAAAGTATTGCAAGAGCATAAAAATTTAAAATTGAGACTTGAGCAGGAATATGATGAAGAAGCAGACAAGAAGAGAAGCTTCCAGCATGAATTTGATATACCTCTTGATCTTTCTAATAAGATAAAAGGGTATGTTGCAGATGGTTATCCAATCGTTCTCTTACTGTTATTATATTTGATTGTCTATTCTTGAAACCTTTTACTAGATATCTTGATTGAAAGAAAGGTGAAAAGCTGAAGTGGTTACAAGATAAGCTCTCATTATGTGAATCCAATCAAAGGATATGTGAGCTTTAGAAGAAGTAATGTTCTAGATTTGATTGCGATAAAGCAAGACATTTAACAAGGGTCAATTAGCTAACAAAATTGATCATAGATTCATTATTCAGTAGGGTTATCTCTATATTCTCTCTTAATATTCTGGTATATCTGAAATCTTCAGTAGAGTATCAGTATTATGCAATTATATTAAGGCTTGAATAACTTACCATTAGTTACAATGAGTTAAATTAATGCATATGACACTGTGATAAAGAATTAAAACTATACTCTTCTTCAGGTAAACATACTAGAAAACTGGATGTGTATTGTGGAAAATTCCCTTTTGTTATGGACAATGAACATGTATATATATCTGTGATATAGCAGAGATATACATGCTTGTAGCAAAAACAATGGTTTGAAGTCTTCATCTTCAGTTCGTAAATATACTACTTAGCTAAGTTAGATCAATTTCTCTTTCAAAGGTCTTCATCAATCCAGCACTCCTTTGGTGTGTAGGAAAACTTTTGTGATGTACTAATGGGCATGTATGATTGCAGGTACACACAAGGTTATGAGAATATCATCTTCCTTACCGTAAAGGTATCATAGTTTTTCGACATTTTTTGTCCGCTTTACTTTCTGCGATAGGTGGCTATCGTGCCCTAGCTTTTTCTTTCTGCTAGAATTAATAATTAATCTGCTACTATCATGAGCATATGCCAATACTAGCTGATTACGTCCTGACCAGTGAGTTTGCTATATTGGAAGATAATATTTTCTTTAGACAATATCACGATATAATAGTTTGTGAATCATCCATTTTGTTGTTTTTCTTAAAACTTTCTAGCAATCATAGGTATGTGTGGTTATAATTCATATTGTAACTGAATAGCATTATGGACCATTCCATAATTTATGGTATCAACAACTTTGTTGCACGGTCAGACAACCAAGAGACTTACAAACTTCTTATCCATTAATAAAGTGGGATATGGATAGAAAATAACACCATGCACGAGTTCCTCTCTACCACTTGAAAGTCAAGGGAAGCCACTGATTTTGGTTTGCACACAATTTTTCTTATTTGCATCGGGAGTTGTTGTTGGCATTGTCAATTGATCAGGTCTGCCACCCTGGTATTGCAACTCAGTTGGGGTAATATTAATAACACCAGGGTTGCACCTTTTCCTCTATAATTACTCTACCCATCAACTCCATGGGTTTTTTGAGCTATATTCATATGATTCAGTTGTTCACTGTAATTTTGTTTTTAATATCTTTAGCTCTAAATTGCTCTAAATAGTGTACTAAATTTTAGTGCATATAGGCTTCCAGCTTCGGTGTATCGAGCATTTGTTAATATTTTCAGTGTATATAGGCTTCCACCTTCGGTGTATCGAACATCTGTTAAAATTTTAGTCTACTAAATTTTAGTGTATATAGGCTTCCAACTTCTGGAGTTGTAGTTCAATATTTCCTATGTTAATAGTTTCAGTGTCTGGTTTGTGGCATATAATATTTGCAATAAGTTTTTTCGTTGCACTAAATATGCAGGGCAAACTATCATTTATCATTGAGAATTCACTGATTATTAGATACTTGTGTGAGCACAACATGATTACTTTATATGCTTTAATACTTTCCATCTAGTTTTGATCTCTACTCTACTCAAGTCATTTGTTGGAAGTTTGATATTATTTACCTTACACCCTATGATTTATAGCTAGTCCAAATTTGTCTTCCATACATTTTGTGCAATTATGTTTTGGGTCTCTTTGGAGCCTAGATATGAATGAGCCATATCCAATAGAAGTTTAAAGAAAATCTTGTTTGATTTGGAAAGGAAGTTAGCTGATACTTAATGACAAATGAGAAAATTGTGATAAAACCGTATGAGGTAACACTTAGATCAAAAGCAATAATATCTCTTGAACATTCTTTTTTGTAATTTCCATTGGATGAGGCTCAACTTTCCTTTGTTAGTGAGACTGACTAGATGCACGGTTTGTCATTAATATGTAATTAATGTTGGCTTTGTCGTTGGGTCTGATTGAATCATAATTGTAGTAAAATATGTTAATAAAATATAACAAGATTATGCAGTAGCGCAAGGAAGAGAAATCAGGTTCAAATATGTTGTTTTCTTTCTATTCTTCATATTTTCGTTACTTGTAGGTTTGATATATTTATTGATAAACACAATTATGATTCTTTAGGAAAAATGATAGTTCTTACTGAAAAGAAGAGTTAGGGGAAGAAGAAATTGAAGAGAGAATGGCCATCATACCTTAGTGACTATATATACATATTTTTGGCCATCAGACCTCAGTGACTAAATATATATATTTTTGGTCAGGTTTTGAAATTGTTATATACATGCTAGAGGTATATGCTTAAACATTTACTAATGAATCTTGGTCTTCATGATAATGGCATGAAATGGTTTGTTTGTTTGTTAACATGGTTGTTTTGGACTAAATTCAGGGGCCATTCACCCACCGAGACTTTTCCAGCCACAAGGCAGGGTCTGCATGGGAAATCACCAGTGGATGACCGACGACAGGGGAATCATCCAACAGTTTAACATATGTGAACACACACACACACACACACACACACACACACACACACACACACACACATATACTATCTTTGTTTCCTCAAAAAGAGAAAATATCTTATACTTAAGATTATACTTGCAGGAAGAACAAAACCGATAGTAGTCAACTTTTTTGTTCTATGTTAGAGTGTTCCTTTGTAGACATTTGTTCAAACAATATATTGACCTTAAGCAAAATAGTATATCAAAGAACAAGCTTGACCTTAAGCAGGCACAATATATTGACATTGACAAGCGATACTTTAATCAGCTTGTCCAACTTAAGGTAAACGATTTCTTTGCGTTTTTCACCTTTTCAAAGTCTTACCACTGGATGCACTTAACCAGGCATTTTTCATGCAGACAACTGAAATGGCAAACAAGGACCTGGACATATACTACAATGCACTTGATAAGTGAGAACTTTGAAAAACTTTGAACCTGGACATATACTACAATGCCCTTTTAGTTTTTATGCATATTTTTTATTAGTAATAAACCAAATATTATGAACAGCAATGAGAGTAAAATTACATATTGTTCCAATATTGAAGCAAACATCTTAATATGCAACATCTATTACAATAATTCTGAACTTTAACACGTAATTCAATTTATCCATCTTTTATGCCATAGGAAAATGTTTTGATATGCATGGATCATTCTGTATTTACTGGAATATTATACCTACCCATCATGCATTTATTTTTCTTTATTGAGGAAATCCATCTTGGAGATGTTGATTTCCTGATAACTACGAAGTATAAACTTGGACCAAGGTATGGGCAATTTTGACTCGACTTTGTCTGTTAAAAGTGCTACTAGATTATCTTCTATTCTAGATTCGCTGGTGTGTAACTAGTCTTATAAAGGATGACTGTACAGTTCAATTTTAGTTAATAGGTCTTATTTTGCTAGGATGCTACTATGCTAGGATGCGACAGTTCAATTTTAGTTTATAGGTCTTATTTTAGTTTTTCTCTATATCTGTAGTTCCTAGACAGAAGTACTATGAATCTGTTCACAAGGTCGTCAGAAGAAAAACTCGTACAATAATGGATGAAAATGTGGCTCTCGGCAGTGAACATCCTATAAGAATTCAGACGATGACTACATCTTACACCAAGGATATGGCCAAAACCGTTGAGGAGGTCTGCTTGCTCTCCATCTTGTGATTACAATAATCTTATGTATCTGTATCTTTTTATTGTTATAGTATAAAATTTTCATTTCCCATGAACATTATAAAAATTTGTTTGCAAATAACAACTTATTATTATGACTTCAAATGCTTCTATACCATATTTTCAGTTCAGGAGTAATCTACTCAAATGACATCTAATATCGTGAATTTTGAAGCATGTTCAAGATGCATAAAGAAAAATATGTCTAGCTAACATGGATATCCCATCTGGCCAGATATACACCTCCTTGTTTTTTCCGAGACAACTAGCATGTGTTCATTTTGCTTGGGAGTGACAACATTTTCCTAACAAAATGATAATCATTTGTCAGGTTTGGGGATCAAATTTCTCCATGGATAGATTGGAATGTCAGCTGCAATAATTTATTCTTTCTTTTTAGTTCATATAAAATAAAAAAGTTTCACTTATTTTGTACTTCAATGTTAGGTTTTGAGTCACTTATTCAGTCATCTTTTGTACACAACAGAGTAAGCATGTCCTGTATTTGCTTAACCAGTTAAGAATAAACCCTGTTAAACAGTCCGTGCACACTGATGATATCAGGTTTCAACTTGGTGCCCACTTAATCCTAACTCTGCTGACAGCACCATGAAAAACAGATAGAATGAAATAAAAATCATTAAATTCTTGAGCATGAAATGATTACTATCCTTCTCACTCTTTGTACATTCTTAGTATGTGTGATGTCAAAAACTTGACTCACTCCTTACCATCAGCTAAACATTTTTTTGTTGGTTTTGGCAGTCTTTCCAGTATTGTTGTGTAAAAGCTTCTGATATAAGAATCATAGGAGTAATAATTTTTTTGTCTATTTTTCTGCTCTTTTGGTGTATCTCCAATCATTTTAGTACATAAGTAGCTTCACTACCCTTATGGTTATGCCGATCTTCTGATTTGCTTACTTTCATAAAAATATTTGTTCTTATACTTAAGATTCTCACCTATCTGTATAAACGACTTGTAAATTTCAGATGTTATTGGAAATAATTTACATTCTTCCCGTCATTAGTCTCTTCTAGTGTAAATGTCTTGTTGAAAGTTGAAACTAACTCTGTCAAATGGTTCAACCTTCAATTTTAATACCATCTGGTGCTTCACTAGAAGCTCTTTACCTTCACCTATATATGTATGCCAATTACCAAGCTTCCATTTCTAGATGAACATTTTTTTTGGATTACAAAGTTAATTTACTGATTAATGTAAGGCTGAAAAACTTTATTTTCTGGTTGAACTTTTTTGTGAATCTATTTGACAATAGGAGATTATTAAAAAATTAAAAAATTGTTGTTAACTAGTACCGGATTGATAGAGATATTATCTAATATTATTTTGTTATTACGCTTTCTTTTCTGGTGGTTTGTGTACAATTACCAGGTTGCTAATATATTGGCATGTCTTAATTTTATTTGCAGGTCCTTCAAAAGCATTCTGGATATACTTAAATGATAGGCGACGATCTTGTGAAAAAATTTGGGTTAATTTTTTGGGTTCATGTTGGATATACTAAAACATGATGTAGTGCTTAATATTTTGTGTTCAGAATTTTGTATATAATGGTGGAGACAATGGGTTCATTTTGTAACTGATGGTGTGTGTGATATATTATGTTTTGGATTTCTTTTGGAAATGTTCGTACATGATGCTTAACGTTAAGCTTTTTTGTTGTTTATCAATTGAACATTATAGTTATATATGGATTTTGTTGTCTTCTACTTAATGGTAAAGAATGCTTGATGTTGTTAATTATTTTTTGTATGGGAGCTCCGACACATAGATATACATCTGAGGACAAGCTTAAGCTTGACAACGGCCATGACCATATGAATTATGTTATATGTGTATTTAAATTGTATATTTTATAGCTAAAAAATGCAAACAATAATTTCATAAGTATTACTTTTGGGACGGTTATGTAATTGTCCTAGATATAAAGACATCCTTTTGTGTCCAGTGAAATTTTTTTAGGACGGATGTTATTCGTCACAAACTATTTTATTTTAGGACAGTTTAGTAAACCGTCATAGACAATTAATAATTCAAACTCTTTTGGTACGTTTAGATTTTTCGACCCTAAAACTAAGTTAGGACTGTATTTTTTCGTCCTAAAACTTTTTGCCACGCCACCCTAATAGCACTGTCACATATCGTCCTAAAATTCGTCCAAATTATGATTTAGGACTAATTTGGGCCTTTTTAAGACGGATTTGTTGACGTCCCAGAAAGACATTTTTTTGTAGTGTCAGTTTCCTATTTTAGTTAAGTTCTCCTTGTGATGAGTTCAGGCATGATAGATCAACCTTTATAGGCAGTGTGCAGACCCTTCACTAGATGTCCTGACCCTTGTTTATAAATTCAGTCTCCTTAGCATCATTTTTTTTTGCCTACATTGATGTTTCAGACCATTCATCCTTAGCCTAATTTCTGAGCATTTGTTCAATTCCTTATAAGTTTAGTATACTTTAACCCTTGATAATCAGTTATATATGTATGGATATATAGATGATATACTTAGGATATATGTAATGGGTTGTTGTTCTTGAGCTTATGTATAATTGGTATTTGGGATTGTGTGCTTAGATGATGGTTACTTAGCTATGGGTGACTTGATAAGATTGGGAAGCTAAGAGTTAGCCTATTATAGAGTTTTTCTTTTTGCTAATCTCTAGTTGCCAACACCTAGATAGCTAGCATAGGTAAAACCCTAAGAAGTTGACCAGTTGATGACCAAGTACTTGGATGTTGACAAATTGACTAGTGGTTGACCCTTGACTATGTTTGACCTAGAAGTAGTACTACCATCTTAAATTTCGAGGACAAAATTTTTCTAAGGTGGGTAGACTTGTAACACCCAATTTTCTAAAATAAGGATAATTTTGAAATTTTGTGTTTTAATTTATTTAATTATGATATTTAAATAATAATATGATTTTTGGTTATTTTTAATCATTTAAAACTATTTAAAATCATGACTTGTGATTTTGGTGTTTTGCTAGTGTAACCCTAGAGACAGCTTGACCTA
This sequence comes from Iris pallida, assembly GCA_029216955.1. Taxonomy (NCBI): domain Eukaryota; kingdom Viridiplantae; phylum Streptophyta; class Magnoliopsida; order Asparagales; family Iridaceae; genus Iris; species Iris pallida. Next base: position 8,840,131 of record JANAVB010006389.1, on the reverse strand, counting down.
GAGCCTAGCCATGTGATTAGGGTAATTCATTTATCATTTTCAGCTTGAGGGTATTTTTGTCATTTTGAATTTATTTGAATTTAATAGGATTTATTAGAATTTATTGGAATGTATGTGAATTTATTATTAATTAAATAATTGCTTGGTGTCTTGTTAGTCTTTAACCTAGAATGGACCTAACCTAGAAGTGAGACTTAACCTATAGACTAAGTGGGACTTGTTAGTTTAAGTCATGGTTGGAAATTGATAAATAATTGCATTGGGCTTATTAGTTAGAATAAGGTGTTTTGAGAATAGGCCTTTAACTAGGAAGCCTAGAAACCCACCAAGAGAGGGAGGCCCATGGCCCAACTAACTAAAACCCTAACCCTAGAGTTTTGGCCAGCCAACATAGGGAATCCCACCCCTATATAATGCCTCTTCCATTAGTTGTAGCCTCCTTAAGAAAGTTTTCAAGTTTAGAAGAATGAGAGGTATAGAAATCTTCCTCAATCCCTAGTTTCTTCATTTTAATTCCTTTTCCACTCTAGTCATTTACATTTGTTCCTAATCCAGCTTTATTTCGTGTTCATGGAGAGAAATCTCAGGTTTGAACCAAATTGGAGCATTTGGCTATCAAGGAGAACACCCCCCCCCCCCCATTTGAGGCTTTTCTTGTAATTTGCACCTATAGGTAAAACCCCTTAAATTGATGTAATATTCTGATTTCTTTGCATATTAGGCTAGATCTAGGTGTTCCCTAGCTGTCCCCGAGATTTGGGCACAATTCGTGTCCATTTTGTGTCCGTATCGGACACGTATCATAATAGGTACATAGGTGTTTGTAGAAATGCCCCTTAGGAATTTATTTTCAAATTTTGAAATTCTAATTACGTAGATCTGTAGATCTAGGTGTGTGCATGAATGTTTGTAAAGGGTGAATTGTATTTTCGTGTCTTATTGTGTCGGATTCATGCTTGGACACGCAGTACGGGGCTCGTTTGAGTGCCCTGCTGCCCGTGTCCTGGTTCGCACTGGACACGCCACTTCACGACATAAAATTTGACATGGAGACTCCCTACATGACTGACACGAGGCCTACAAAGTTTTGTAGGATCTCGTTGACTGGTTAGGGAGAACTTCGACACGTACTGCACACGCACGGTCGTGCACTGGATTGTTCCAGTCTGAATTCGCGCACTGACACGGGCTTGTAACTTGGACACGACACAACGTGGACCTCTCGCAGGAGGTGGGACACCTACCCTAACCCCTGGCGAACACGTGTGTACGGCCACGTGTCCCCACATGGCCTGTGTCGCGTGCTAGACACGCGTGCACGAGGCTGCACTGTGTCATAGTGTATTCTCGTGTTTAAAACTTGATTGGACACGTCGTGTCCCACTTTGGGGACACGAAACACACTGTGAGACATGATCACCTATGACACATTATTTACCAACCCTTAATTATGGGTTATTGGTTGATTTTAGTTTTCAATCGGGTATCCAAGTTTTCCTGATACGCATGCACTGATTCTCAATATCCTGATTTTTAATTCCTATTTTAAACTGAATTCTCAATGTTAATTTGACATGTTAGATCATACACATGTCTGAAGGATCACTGCAATGTTGATTGTTGACTGGTCCTAGGTTTTTGGTTTTCGAATGTGGTTTTGAATGTTGGACTGGTGCTATTTGTACTGCCAACTGATTCATAGACAGACTTAAATTCTGATTTAATTTCCCCTTTTTTAAAACTGATTGAATGTTAATTTGCCATGTTAAAATCATATTTATGTGTGTAAGTTGCTGTCAAGATGAGCTATTAATTTGGTGCTTGAGTAATGGAATTTGAACATTGGGATTGGGTTGTTTAATATAGACTGATACTTCTGTTTGTTTCACTGTTTTGAACTCAAATTAATTCCGATTAAACTAAATGCTGATGTTAAATTACCTATCTAATCTCCTGCTACACTATAACCTGACACTATAGCCTACACTCTATGACACCACACACAGGAAATCAATTCATGTTCCCACTCACACAATCTGTGATCACACACATGTACCATATCACATATACACACAAACCTGAAATTATGAAAATCGAGATGACTGGAACCCTGAGAATCTATGCACTGTTTGTGTTCACTGTTAGAAACTCAAATCTGAGAATGGCGTGTGTGGGTTTTATATTAGTTTATGTTAAGTTGTATTTTAGGTTTTCAAACTTACTTTTAAACTGAATCTCAAATCTGAGATTTCCCCGTACAAATGTTAACTGAGATTTCCTTCTGTACACACATATTACATGGACTGACACTTAAACACACACACAGGAGAACCTGTGCACACCATGAACTGAAACCTAAGAGTTCCCTTCTTATTCAAATCTGTGAGCTGAATTGATAAAACTCATTGAACCTGGGTTTGGATGTTAATGTAGTTGGATTTAAGTTGTGTATAAATATATGTAGTTGTTGTTTATTTTCATTGGTTGAACATTGGTTGAACTGGAAACTGGACTGTCTATTCCCTTATGTGAAAACTGAATTCCTGAGAACCCTTAGTGATGACCTGAGAAATTTTGTGCTTAATTGAGTTAGTTTCAATAGGGTTTACGAATTGTAGTAAGGTAGTTCTCGAATTTGCATTGTGGGCTTTTTGTTTTTATTGGACTGAATACATAGATTGATACACTGTTTTGTTGATACAAAATCTGAGAATGAAGAAGGGGTCTGAATGTGCACTGTTTTGAATGAAAACTGAAGACTGAGATTTCAATGGTTGTTTAATGAGAACTTCATTAATTCACAATGTCATTACACCCACTGCCTTTACTCATTGAATCTCTGAACACACATCCATTTCCCTGTCCACTACACATGACCCACATTCCTATCTAAACCTGAGCTACACACACAGCTACACACTCCCTCACACAAACACACACTTCACTATATACTCTAAACTGATTTCCTATGACACTCTCTGCACACATGAGTAAAACCTGAACACACACAAATCTGAGATTCCTTTTACACTCAAACGTGAGACCTTAATGTTCACTCACCCACACACACTCCTAAACCTGTAATTGACACACATATACACACTTTTCTCTATTGATTTTCTGAATAGTCTACACACACATGTAGGCACACACATGCACATGCCCATTGACACTACCCTTCATCACCCACATACTAGTTGTTCACACACACACTCAACACACACGTCTATCTCTCTATGAATATATGTATATATATATATATATATATATATATATATATATATATATATATATATAATATCTCTAATTTGTTAGATGAATATGTAATATATATAGTGTATATGCATATTGCCTATAATGTAATATATATATATATATATATATATATATATATATATATATATATATATATATATATATATATATATATATATATATGTAATGTTGCTTATATTAAAATAGCATATGTATATAATGTGTGGAAGCAATGTATTACCAATATAGATTGTATTGGCCTATGTAGATTCCTATAATATAGCCTATGTATATATGGCATGTATAGACACATGTGATTTGTGTGTTGATAGACTTATAAGGCTTTGTGATGATGTGTACATGCTAGACTAGGCTTGGTTAGGCCTAATGAGACTTGCTGGGGTTAGGAGTGGCCTAGTTGACCTAGTTTGATTAATGTAGTTGACTGGAGTTGACCAAGTGTTGACTTTAGTCTAGTTTGACCTAGACAGCATGCAGATGCATTGTAGATTACGATTATCATCCCCTGTATACATGTTGACTTGTGTTGCTCTAACTAGTTGTCAGGTACCTCATCTCGAACAGTACATTTACTTCAGACATTCAGATACCAGGAGAGTACATTCTCTGATTATTTCATAACTTGCTTAGAACTATATTCCTGCTCTAGTTTACCTTATTTGATGCTGTCACGATATTATCACGAATTGGTACTATATGGATCCCTACATTGAGATGTTATCTCCCTCAGGAGAATCGGATACATCGTGTCGTGTGTTTCATGTACATCGTGTATTCCTTACTCTCATGTTATTCATGTTTCTCACGTGCTTCATGCTCGTTCGTGCTCGCTTGTGTACTCTCATGTGCTATCATGTTCGGTCATATTTCTCGTGTATTTCATGTATAACCTATACTTCATGTGCACCCTTCATGGGCCTTCATGTGGAATTCATGTGCACTCAGTTTCTGAGCCCTCATGTATTCTTCATGTTCACCCATCTATGGGCTTCATATGAAAATCATGTACGTAACATAACTTGTCTGGATCCTTGTGTATTGATTAGGGTATGGGGGAGTATAAATAGTCATGTGAACAATTCCAAAGTAGTATAGCCATGTACGCCTCTTTAGTATATTCATGTGCAAATCCAGCCATTCACATGTCGACTTTGTACTCTAAATTACTAGTCACTGGTAGCTCTCTACTTATAGTAGATATTTCTATTACAGTTCTCTCTCCCTGTTTACATCATGTACTTTCTTTCAGTTTCACGTATTGTACTCTCTTGTATATTTATATTTTCTAACCTGTTATGATCTGCGTGAGATGTATTGTGCTCGCTCCCGTCCTGACTGGACCTGTTAAAAATTTTACAGAGGATGATGAGGAACCATGCACCCCTTACTTTGGAGCTTGCCTAGATGACACTCGCGACCTGGACCCCTGGAGAGGTTCAGGCAGCTGCTGAGGATGATACCTTGCATAGTGTAGATAGCTTAGACTGTTCTTTCTTTTCATGATTAGTTGTTGTCCTTGATTTCACAGTTGTATATTTTAGAGATATTGAGGCTGGTATTTGTTAACTTTGACTATTTCACTTCTATTGTACCTCAGTTGAGGATTTCTCTATCTATTCCATCGTGCTATATTCTACCTTCAGATTGTGATTGAGTTGTACCTTCTGTGATTGGCCTTCTTTTGGAGAGTATTCATATTATGTTAGTTATAGTTCATGACCTAGAACAGCGTTCTACCGCCGTCACTGTGGCGTAGGCTGGGCGCTGTTACATACTCGTACCCTCACAGTGGGTGCGGGTCGTGACAGCTCCCGCGGGATAATTATCCTCATCGATACGTAACTCTTGTTTTGCGTCTAGACTAATTTATTCTCGATGCGCGGATTGGACCTACTCAACCCTAAAGTTTATTTCATCCATCAATCGCAAGTCCTAACATCCTCAAATTTTCCTTCGCATCAAACCGACAAGTCGAGACAATCAAAGTTACCGTATCCTAATTTTTCGAGTTCGATCATTCCCGTGACATGAATCACCATATCAGCGCTCACGCGGAATAATCGACCCAAATCTGACGCAACGCATGTGCGAGGCTGGAGTTGCGCTTGCGCAAGACAAGAATGTCGACACTGTGGTTCTCCGTGTAACCCTCAAGGCACAATCATTTTCATCCAACATTCATCTCAATCAAAATCCTAAGTATTGCATCCAACCGAACAATAACACTTGCACGATCGTCATTCGCTGAGTCAGAGTACCCCCAAGTTATCGCATATCGATCTTTGATATGCCTCAATACCATCGACGATATGCGTAACCTGACGATCTTCCTTTGCAACAATTTCGAATCGTGCGAATGATGCTATCGTCCGAATGGATAATCTCCTCGACATTCAAATTTAAGTTTGATCATTATCCCTCGAATTATTCTCAACATCAATTTCCTCAAACCCAAATTTGCATATCGTTCATCCATCTATCTTAAGTCATCGACCAACGTATTTCCTCCATTCGCATCTCCCTTTGCTAACTCAAATCATCGAGCAACATTCAATCCAATCCTTAGAGTCATTCGCATAACTTCAAAATCGAACCTTTCTTGCACGCTATCTACCTGTCGTGCTAACTTTTCATATACGATCCGTATCAATTTCCTCGATCAAGCTATCCATTCGTTACACCTTAACTTTTTCTCGATTCGATTTCACCTACTCAATTGTTTTTGCGTTTCATACTCGCGCAATCCTCAATCCCGTGCACGTTCCATGCGTGTCATTTCTAATTTATTCGAATCCACTTATCAAACTTCATGACAACAACTCACTCAATCTAAGACTTTGCATATGTGCGACGCTTGCTGATAGACTCATCGACACCCTGAATCCTCAATCGATCGATCGATATCCCTGAGGCTATCGCATACACCACTCAGGGATGAAGTTATTCAACAAATCCTTAACTTATCATTCGATTCACAATTCTATCTCCACGAATTTCTGTTCGAACGATTCCTTAAATTTTAAGCACGCTCACCTATATCGCATCGACGATAACAACGTCGTTCGATAGCACCCCTATCGATAATCATCTCATTTACTCAATCAAGTCTAACTCATTCTCGTCCAATACAAATCGAATCGCGCATTCGACTTTTCTAAGGTCGACGCGACTTTGGTGTATATGTCCAGCCCGACTTAGCCAACCGTGCTTACGCAAACCATCTTTTTGTTTCTTTGTCAAAAACTGTTCTCCTACGTTTTACAAATTATTTAGACTTATTGTATGGACATCCGTGGGACATTCGAGAGAGAGCGCGTCAACGATATCAACTTTGCAGAAGCAACAATTCAGAGTTTACGGAAACAACGGAGTTAAAGAATTCAATCGGTAGTCCAAGGACGTAAAGCCGTGCTCTGATACCATTATGTCACGCCCCGCTCCCGTAGGAGCGATCGTCCTCGCTAAGGCATGATGTCGCACGAGCCTAGATTGTGCTCGTACAAGGCGGGTTCCATAACGGTCGATTTCAGCGACTGCGACGGGGTCGTCGTACAGAAGTCCCATGCAGAGACATTGAAGAATAGCAGCAAAAATTAGAACAAAACACAAGTTATTGCAAAACACTCTTTTATTGATATTAAAACAAAGATTACAATGGGTGCAAGGCCAAGATTACAAGTCTCTTAAGCTCACTCATCTCACATTACAAGTCACTCAGCTCTCTCTCATCTCTCAATACAAGTCTTGAACCAGCGGATGCTTCGGAAGGCGACGTCCATACATTATGTCCTGTATAAGTCTTGAATACATGCGGCCGCACGCTTCGAATCGCCAAGGAACTCCGTGCCTCGACGCATCCAAGCGAGCTCCGCGCCATGAGCTTCTACCTGTACCTGCACATGAAAACTATATGGGTGTCAGTACTCAACTGTACTGGTGGAATGAGCCTCTCGCCCACCCATACAAAACCAATACATTAATTTACTTTGTGTGTAACATAGTCCCTTTATGATTGTCTTTCTACTCTTTCCTTAGGATCGGTTTTAGGACAGACGCCTTGGCCTTTTTCGTGTCTCTAGACCATCCCGTGCTTGCAACAACAACTTTAACTCATACTTTACCTCTA